>JAULBX010002999.1:0-143177 GCA_032358255.1 Heterotrichella gracilis
GTGGAGGGGGGGGTGGAGGAGAGGGCGCACAGCCAGTCTGGGAAGATTGAGGTTGACACAGATGGGGATGTGGGGGGGGTGGGGATGAGGGGGGGAGGGATGGGGAGGAGTCGGATGATGACGTGAAGGTATAGAGGGCTGGTGCTTTGGAGGCTACCTCTACCATTTTGGGCCAACTTGGGCGGGGTACATTGTGTTGAAGATGGTATGCTTTCAACCTCAACCAATTACCTGTCTGTTTCTCCCGTGCGCGCATCAGATTATGACAGGAGCCTTGAGAATTCAGCTTTTACCAATAGCGACCAGTATTACACGTTGTTGAACCATTTTTACACACCGGGCAATCGTGGCAGTTGTTGCACAACTATTTGAGCGCAACATCGGACACTCCATGGGCCCCAGCCGCGATCCATGTACACCGTTCTGCGTCTCAGACTAGCTGCTGTTGAGGAACAGCAATGCGCAGCTCCTGGTACCATTTAGCACTGTGTCAGTTAGCTTACATGATGATCTGCTGCCCACTTGTGCTCCTGTGCTTATAGGACAACTCACTACCTTCTGCACCAGGCAGTTACTGTATAGTTCAGCCGCAGTGTCTGCCAGAACACTGCCTGGTTGCCTACTCATTCAAACTATTAGCCATTACTGAGTCTGAGCCATTACTAATAACTACTTAGTAAGTAGTTATTAGCCATTATTGAGTCTGAGAGCAGTCTGCAACCGTTGCGTGGTTTACTTCATTGCAACCCTGGTTTTGTACCATACAATGGGCATGGCCTCCTAACTCCGCCCTTGTGCGTTGCATTTTTCTAGCCTAATGTCACTGGTAATCCAACACCTTCCAGTAGTACTTGTACTGGCATTTGCCAACCATTCCCACGTATGTTAACAATTGCAACCGCACATGTAGCCCCTCGGGCCGGCCAGTGGCGCATGATGCATCAATGGACCGTGCTCCAAAATGTTTCAACATTATCGGTATTGCAGCAGCTGCACATCATTGCCGCGCAGTGATCATGAAACTCAATGACATTGTCAAGTTGAGTTGTGTTGAACATTGCACCACCAGTGCTGCTCAGCCTCATGCATGGCACCTCATTTTCTAAGGCAATGCAACTTGCTGCATTTGTAGTCTATGCAAATTGCCATTGAATGCCCCGAACGATGCTCAGTGAGACGCCATTGGGCTTGGCCGCATTAGTTAGTTAGTTACATGCATTCCAGAAATACAGCCAGATTAGCAGTCGGTCTTGCACATGCGGCGCCACGCAGCTCTATCCTGGCACTGTTTGAACCACTTACTGATCCCACGCGACTTGAGGTCTTGCTAGAGTAATGTCTGGCCTGGCCGGATTGCATTTGATAATTACAAAAAAATTGAACTTCATGATGCCAACCAAGGCGGCCATACAATACCAGCCAACGCAAGCCGATTTGCAGCAACCGAGATGGAATCTGATTCCAAGCAAGGCTTAGCCCCCAAAAGAGTGCACCTCTCAATGGCCTGGGATGCTTGCCCTCACCATGGGGCGGAATATAATGTCATTGACGATGTTTATGAAAAACGGCCAATATAATATCTTTTTGACGATGTTTATGAAAACGAGAACATGAATGATTATCCCCAAACTCCCCTGCAGCTCCCAGTCACGCCACCATCAATATTGGTTCCACTCCATCCGGGAAAAAACCCAAAACCTGATACCCCAGCAGGTGATAAACCCACAACACTGCCCCTGCGCACTGCATTGCACGAGCTCCTACCCTTGCGTATGTTCCCATAGAGTTCTCCAATAAAGATTGGTATCAAAGTCGTCAATTTGCCTCCACTGGCTGATGCCTCCCCCCCAGCAATACAGTGCCAACGCATACGCACATATGGTACCTGCACTGTTTAAACCCTCAGGCCAGTGCGTGTTTGCCCTAAAAGCCTTGTGACAGCTCCCAACTTCCCTGGACTGGCCCCCTCCCCTAATCCTAATTGAGCGCTGTGGTCGCCTTGTTCCCAGGCTGTTGCATCACTCCCTCCCCCTTCTCTGGAAAAGTGTCCTCCCCATATGCAATGAGCAGCATTGGCCACCTCTGTCCCGGGCTGCTGCAATACCCCCCCCTTTGCCGCTTCCCCCACCCGCCTAGGTCTCTCCCTGGTCCGTGCCGGGACTAGATTAACACTATTGTAGTTCCCCTGCTGATGCTATACCTCCCTCCCCACCTTCTCTGCTGAGCATTGCTAGCACCCGCATCGCCAGCTGGCTGCTGCTGTACTCTCTCTCCCCATTCTAGCTGAGCATTGTGGACACCTTATCCACAGTGAAGAGCATGGCTGCGTTGGCTGGCATGGCGCGCAGCAAGCAGGGTGTGAAGCCGCGGTAGAAGCGGGGCACACCACCCTCTGCCCACAGTTTCTGCAGTCAAAGAAATGCGGCGGGGGTCAGCTATTGAATTGCTGTTTCAACACAGCTGCCATTTATATAAATATAACGTCCGGTAACCATAGCTTTCAATGCTGTTGCACTTATATGAATGTCATATGCAGCCCCAGCACGCATCAGGCAGGGGGTGAAACTGAGTAGAACCAGGGGAAACCGCCCTTCTGCCAGTCCGTTACGCAGCCCAGCCCAGGGGAACATGCGACCACAAGACATGGTGGGTTGAGATTACACGCAGGCACGTTGTTGAGTGTTTATTCATCCTCTGTGCCTTGTCGTTCACAAATATTCCATTCGCATTTCTGCACATCTATAAACCCCCACAGCACCACACAGAATATAAGGCACCGCGATCCCACACCTCCAACCCACTCTGCATCACCACCAAGTCCCAAACCCTAAACCCTACCTGTGCAGTCGTGAGGATGGTGGGGTACTTCCGCTGCGCCTTGTCGATCACATCCGTTTGCATCGACGATTTGATCACATCCACGGGGAAGATGACCAGCCAATAGACAACCCCACCCATGGCTGCAGCGCCCAGCACCGGGGGAGCAGGCAGGTCCCGCACTTCACACTTGTAGTACTCCGCTGCCTTGCGTTTAATGACCTCAAAGGACCCCAGATACACGGCATTTGCGGGGATGTCGCGCAGCAGGGTGGCGCCCAGGCCCTGGAATGGGCCCCGGAAGCCGTTTTTGGCGATGGTTTGCCGCACGCAGTCGCCAACGGTGGTGTAGGGGGCTGCGGGGAACAAAATGAGGTTTGAGAAAATGGACGAGGAGTTCTGAGCTGCCCTCGTCACTAAGGACAAAGGACAAAGGACATACGAAAGTGGTACAAGCAATGGCAGGACAGGAATGGGTGGCGCAAGCTTGTGCAAGGCTGGTTGCTGATCTGGCTTTGTGTAATATATATATACACACACACACACACATAACGTACCTTTGTACTTTGGATCAGATTTCGAGCGGATGATTTGGACCTGGATCTGGGATTTGTAGAAGTCGATTGGGGATTCTGTGAATGACGCCACAAAGCCCGTCATGGCTCCAGCCTGCACACACACATAATGGTAAATACATGTCATGAATTTAGACATATATGAATATGCATGAAAATATGACAGCAGTGAGTTGGAAATCACCATTGGCGGGAGCCACAATACCACAGGCAGACATAAATTGCACATGCATTGGTCCTGTTGTGTGTAATCACCCATCCTGTGGGCATGATCAAGGCCAGCACCTGCATGGGAGATGCTGTGATGCGACCACGTGGCGTTACCGAATGGCCCCTAAACCCTAATTGCACCCCACCTCGAAGAAGCCAGGTCTGTGAGGGGCCCCCACAAGGTTCCATCAACGAATGGACCCAAACCCGTAACCCTAAACTCTAAATTATAATCCCCACACTTGGATTGCACCCCACCTTGAAGAAGTCCAGGTCAGTGAGTGGCCGCGGGGTCCTGGCAACGAATGGACCCTGAACCCTAAAGCCTTATTGTACCCCACCTTGAAGAAGTCCAGGTCAGTGAGTGGCCGCGAGGTCCCGTCAGCGTTCTTCGCCAGCCACAGCTTGGATTGGCCAAATGCGCTGAACAGGGATGCGCGGAACAGCATCTGGCCAGCCAGTGGCGACGTCACACCCTGCAGGCAAGCAACCATTGCAGGTTGGGTCTGGCAGCAGTGGTCCAATGGAGTGATTATTGGGGCGATCATTGGGAGCAACCAAATCAGTAAGAATTGAAGTACATGTAATGACGTGGAGCTTGGCCCCCATGCTGATCAATTACAGTGATAAGAGTAATTGCTAAGGGTGATCACCAGGAGCGACCAAATTCTCATTCACAGTAAAACGAAGTAACGACATGAAGCTTGTCCCCTGTGCTGGTCCATTTGGGCTCATGAGTGCGGATCATGGCTGCCCCTCCTCTTGCCTTTTTCAAAGTGTACTGCTTATTGCTTAGGGTTCAGAAACATGCAGCAAGCAAACGCCCATCTTCATTATTTCAGTCATTATTCCAATCCCCGACATGCACAACCATATTCAGGGGCCCGCTGTTCCAGCCGCGTCCACTACAACGCCAGCCAAACAGTTTCGGTCATAATACCAATGCGGTACCTTGCAGAGCGCTGGCAAGGGTTAAATGTGTATGGTGTATGATTTAGGGTACCCACCTTGTAGAGCCCTGGCAAGCCCTCCCATTGTACAGTTTTCTTGGCGCAGTCAATCACACCACCTGCACCCCACAGCAGCCCATCAGCTACACATTTCATCCAGTATTTGGAAAGTGCACTTGCCTTGGTGTAAGTCATTGCATGGGTACATCAACCAGTACAAGTGTGCTTGTACTATCCACGGTGCAAAGCATGGCTAAAAATTGTGTGAACGTACATGACTTTATTGCAATAATGCATAGGACTAAATTGCCCTGGTGGTACCTTAGGTACAATGTGCGATGCCCAGTAGACACAATGTGCATGAGATTGAGCGAGGGTCAGCCAGCGTGACTTACTGTACAGGGGGTTGGCCATGGACTGCGTCTGCAGCCGGACTTTGATGGTGTCGAAGGGGTGCCCTATCAACGTGACTGCAATGCCACCTGCATGGGTTGCCCATTACGTAAGCTTGGAGAGGTTGTAAGGCTGTGATTTGGCTGTGTTGGTTAGGTGCTGTGCCTGGTGGGATGTGTGGATGTGCTTAATTTGTCTCTTGAAGTGTGACAGATGAACAGCTGGTTAACATCTATTTGGGTGTTAAGGTTGCTGGGGTAAGGCCAGTCCAACCCATGCATTGATCAATCTTGTCCTTGTTGCCCACCACGAGTGCCTGTCATGACGTTCCTGGACAACCTGACCTGTTAGGGTTTAGGGTTCACTGAGCAGCCACCAATATATGAAGACACCATTGTCCGCCCTACTTCGGTACACCATTACAGTAGCATTTATGCATTCTTTGGTTGAGTTGTCTGCCTGCTATGGCGTCCCTTGAGAACTTGAGAGCTGTTCTAGGGTTTGCGAGTTAGGGTTCTGCTCACCGCAGGTGCCTGCTATGACGTCCCTCGAGAACTTGACCAGCCATGATGGGGGCGCGGCGGCGGTCACCTTAGGCACTTGCGTCTCGGCCAAACCAGGCATGGTGGATGGTCAGACAAACACCTGGATGGGTACGAGTGGGGAGCCCAAGCAACCTGCAGGGGTGCAAATGGGGCATGAGCAAGGCCCACGAGGGGATGTTGGATGGTCAATGGTGAACGTTCCAGGCACCCTGGATGGGTGCGAGTGGGGGGGCCAGCAACCTGCATGGGTGCAAACTGTAGCTGAGTGTGGTTCAATCGTAATAATTTCGTGGTGGATTTTACGAGTGCGCACTGGATGCATGAGACTCTTTGCTCCAGCATCCCCCAGGGTTTCAATTGGGGCATGAGCATGGGCAGTGCCTGTGCTGTGGGTGGGTGCCTGGTGGCCTAGCTGTGAGTGGTGGGTGGTGGGTGACAGGCACAGTGCCCTAGCTATAGCTGCCTCTAGGGGTGCAGCTGTGTGGTGTGGCCTGGTTCACAGTGTGCAGCTGAGGTTGCCAGTGTGCAACTGTGGTTGCCAGTACGGCTACCTGGCTACCTGTGTGCACCTGTGTGGTGTGGTCTGGTTGCCATTGTGGAGCTGTGTTTGCCAGTATGGGTGCCTGGCTATCTGTGTGCAACTAGGCTGCCTGCTAGGGGTGGGGTGTGTGGAAAATGTGGCTAGTTGCCTCAATAAATGACCTAAGTGGCGGGTGTGTCGGGGGTGTGTCTAGCTGCCTCTGGGAGTGGCCTAGGTTGTGTGGGGTGTGTGGCTAGCTGCCTTTAGGGGTGGTCTAGCTGTCTGTGTGGGGTGTGGCTAGCTGCCTGGGGGGTGGGTGACAAGGCATGCCGTCCCCAAGATAATTACACGCAATACAAGCCCACAAGCTCCAACCATATGATCTGCAGGTATTAGGCCACAAAAGCTTGCGGAAAACTTACCACTTCACTGAGAGCTGGCTATGGAGAGCAACAGGCGAGCCTTGCAAATACGGTGGTGTAGGATGGGCGATCTGGGTTGTCGTCTGTGTCCTTACACGTTGTGTGAAGCTGTGCAGCGAACCAGAGGAACCTCGTGTACCGTGCTGCATGCAGTGCGTGTCGTTAGTGGTGAACAACTGCTACAATAAACATAAGTGCCGAACCAGCGCGCTAGTTGCTCACTAGCCTTATCTCCATCAGCGAGAAACGACTGATATGATTATACTACGCACCTGCGTAGTGGTCCACTACAGCACTCGGGCGTAGTAGCCGTACAACCAGAGAGTCGCAGGTTCCGGAACGGGGTTGCGGTGTGTTTTGGTTTCGGGTCTAATCTCAAAGGCGATGCCTTGCACCCTCCTTCAGCATGAGTGCACACTCTTCGAGCGGCTGTCAACGCAGTGTAGCTGCAAGTATGCGTCTCGTACACAGATATAGCGCCTGTAATTGGCTTGTGGGTAATGAGTACAAACCAGTGGCCACTGTATCAATACTGGAATCGCTGCAACTTTGGTGCAACTCACAGTGCCGCAGTCTACTATCCTGTAGTATGACTTGGGCTATCAGTGATGAGCCTATCACCCACACCACACCTAGTCAGCTATCTACGTAAGCTGGGTATACTATTCCCAAAGCTTCGTCTGTAAGACCTCTCCACGGACCCAGTTTCTACACTCCCTCAATTTCTAATGGATGCATGCATGCATATGCTTGGTTTGAAACGGCGCGTGGAAGGAGATTGGTGCACTGAACTTTGCAGGGTGCAACTTGCGGCGACGTTGGCTATACCTTGGACCAGTCAACTGTGCTTGCTTGCATAGCACCAAAGCCTCATTACTGGGCATGCCATGCATGCAAATGCCACACAAGGCTTGGTGACAAGGCAAATGGGCAAGGCTTGCATTGCCTGGAAGTGCGCAAGCGCTTTTTCACAACTGCCATATGCAAGTGGTTGTTGGGTCACTGAATGCAACGTCACGAGGACCATGCAACCGCAGTGTATGCGCACCTCGGTCTAGGGCAGGCGTGCGGGGGCATAGGTTGCCTCCTTACCATCCTGAGTGGTGCTCCAAGAGCAAGTGGATACTTGCACTTGAGCTAGACTTGAGCAAAGTAAATTTCTGAACCCATATGCAGTTCAAGAGTGTTTGTATGCAGCACACACATCTCGATGGGCCTCACATTGCAATATTGCCCCTTACGTCTTCTTCAATGCAAAGCTTGGTTACAAAGTTCAGTGACAATGAAATGCAGTGAGCCAGCAAGGGCTCGCAGGCCTGCTGGAGCGACAGATATCTGAGCGCTTACTAAATAACTACGTGCTCAAGTAAAACTGGAGAATTGGAACGTTTGCATGCAGCAGATACAATCAAGTTGCTCAAGTGCTAAAAATGGTAGTGATAGTTTTTCCAGCTATTATGTTGCAAATATGTTGTTGAAGGTTGTCAACTTGCAGTTGCGGATATGTAATGCAAGTAATTTCCCAAACCAAATGCGGCTCAACAATATCTTGCTCAATTTAGGATGCCACCAAAAATAGAGGTGTTTTTATCGACCTTTATGCCCAAGGAAAAAGATGAGTCAGGGTGCCACACAACAAACAGGAGGTGTGGTAGTGGTGCTCCCCCAAATGCTACACCCATACACTGTCAACAACCTGCCAAGGTGGCTAGCCTGGCCAAACCCTGCTAAGCGCTGTGCGTGTCCGCATCCACCACTTACTATTAAACAGGTGCACAGAGGGAAGTACTGCATTGCGACCCCGGTTGGCACAGCTTCACTGTATCGTCTCCACCCCTTTCAAGCCCCACTACTACTCTGGCAGCACGTTGCTCACGTCTGCAACACCTTCGTACACTGCGCGGCCTGCAGCAAAGCTCGCTTCACACCTCCTGCGCAACAAAGGAGGAAGGTGCAGTGAACTTAAGTTTAGGTAACGACGCAAAGACCCTTGGCCTTCAGAATACCCTTACATAACACTGGTACCTGCCTAGGCTAAACTTGCAAAAAAACAGGTAATCCGAGCAGCAAAGGGGCCAAAAACCGGGTCAGGTAGTCTCACCTCATCTTTTGCGGTATGATGAAATCAGGTATGTGTTCACAGCTCCTCAGTGGTCTCTTCCTGTGGACACCAAGAGCATGTAGCCACAGATATTGGCACACACACAGTTTGCCCAAAACGCAGTAGGTTAACAGCAAGCAGCACCTGAGCCGTCTCAAACCTCCAGGATGACTGCAGGAGCATGTCCTCATCCAGCTTCCTCTCCCTCACACGAAACTCGGCGATGAGGGAGTCAATGTTTTCCTTCCACTCAGCGTTGAGGTGGTTGAAGCGGTGGTTGAAATAGCAGAGGGCGACGAGCACAACCGCGTTTACCACGGTGGCCGCGGCTATCACACCGGGTCTCTCCCAGACGTAGATGGGTCCGGCCCGCCTGTTTCTCCTGTTCTGCCCAGCTTGTGCCCTTGTCACCAGTCTGGTTGCGCCATGCCTGCAGCAGCTACAATAATCAGCGTTTAAAACTACGGTCGCAGTAACAAGGAGCCAAACCAGCCAACAGCCAGTGGCAACGTGTCATAGAAACCAGGTGCATATGTGGTGCACGCCACTGACCTTGCCTGAAGCCTCCTTGGCAGAACCTTGGCCTTCACGAGGTTGGTTGCGAGGGACGGCAGGGTTGCGTGCTTTGTGGGTTTTTATCTGGGTTACTGGCTCGCTGTACATTGTGGCTTTTTGTCTGGGCCACTGGCTCACCAGTACGATGTTGCAGGAACAGAGGGTTGACCAAAGTGTGAACAGGCCTACCGATACCAAGTGGTTTGCAGTAGCTGTTGCACTGTATGCATGCATGCATATGCCAACTTGTTGACTAAACCCTGAAACCCTGTGGGGCCAGTCCTAAAACCCCAATCCCTAGCTGCAACTTTGTATTTTTTCAATTGTATTTTGGATAATACAGGTATTGAATAAGGAAACTTTCTGTTTCCAGGAATAGGTATTGACAAAGGAAGTTGTAACAAGGAGAGCGGTCAGGTGCTCTGCTTGGATTTGCATGCTCGCGACCAAGTTCACCGCCTAAGGCTCATATAAGCCTGAGCCCATGATTTAAACCCTTAGCCCTAAACCCACCTGCACCTTGCCCCAGGGGCTGCCCAGGTATGGCCTGAGCGCAAGACCATAAACCCTAAAACCCTCAGCGGGAAGTGCGGCGCTAAAGCCATTGCAAAAGAAGCCAGAACCTTGACCTAAAGTGTAGGCGTGCTAAAGTGGTATTGGGATGCAGGTGAAATGTTGGGATGCAACTAGAAGCCATCAATATTGTAACGCAGATTGGCACCATTGCAGTGCCTTTGAATATATTATATAAGCCTTGCATTCTTGAACTCCGGAGCATTTATGGTTTTTGTTGCATATGTGGAATGCGCATGCGGATCCGCCTGCGCATTCCACATATCCAACAAAAACCATAAATGCTGCCTCCACTATCTGAGCAGCGACAACCTCATTGAGCTCACCTGCGACCCCACCACTGGCAAGTGCGGCCTGAAGCTGCACCGTCACAAGGACCCTGCAACCTCAATGTATGCGCACCGGTTGGGCTGTCCAAGGTTGGTGTCCGAGACTTCACATGAAGTGTGGCCACTGTGCGCTCGTCATTATCCTCAACCCGACTGGGCGACTTCCTCATCAGGCTCGTCACCAATCAGGGGACCTCGTCAAACACTCATGAACTGCATATGGGTTCAGAAATTCACTTTGCTCAAATCTAGCTCAAGTGCAAGTATCCACTTGCTCTTGGAGCACCACTCAGGATGGTAAGGAGGCAACCTATGCCCCTGCAGGCCTGACCTACACCGAGACCTGCCGCAGTGACTTGCACCTGACGACAAGTAGAGGTTCTAGCATTGGATGTTAGCACCTCATTGATGCAACCAAGTCTCCCGAAACTCTGCTGGCATCACCCCGGCTCTGATCATCAGTGATCACCCCCCCGATTACACAGCACGGGCGTTGCACTGGCACTGTACAATCTCACTGTCAGCGAGCTGCAAAGCGCAGCTGTCCGCAGTGCTGCATAGCCTTTAAACCCCATTGATTGTTGGTGACACTGTCAGCAGAACCCATCTTGTGTTCAGGCGTGACCTGAGTACATGTTTGCAAACACTGCGCGCAACTTCGCAAGACCTTGCAGCCTGAAGTGGTACCCTGGAACCCTAATAGGTAGTAGACTGGAAACCCTCCTAGGCCCTCGTGAGCAGTACCAGGGCAGTACCCCGAAACCCTAACCAGCCCTCTTTGGTAATTATTATACCCTTAAACCCTAGTAGCCCCTGAAACAAGCCAGTGGCTCAGCTAAGAAACTTTGAGCCCTAGTATTGGCAATAGCAAAAATCAACTAACAACGCTTCTTTTCCAGGCAAGCAGTGCTGCAACGCAAGCTACCCGGAAACAACCTCCCTTCAACTCTTGGCATGAGTTGCACGGATGCATTCAACGTTGCTGAAAGGGTTGCATTTGCTCAAAATCCCCGATCCCGTGTCCATGTATGTCCCAACGCTGTACGCTATCAAAAAATCCCCATTCCCCACTCACCCCTACCCCACCCGCCAAACCCTGCTTCTCATGCTTTGGGACTCGTTCATCACCTCAAGGCCCCATTTAGGCATCTTTGCCACTGGTGCCACCTTTCCCCGACTCTGCCCCCTGCTCCTTCACGGCTCCCTCCCCACCACCACCCCCCTTGCCCGATGCGCTCCCAGCCACCTCCCCTCCCGCCTCCCCCGTAACATCGCCCCCTGGTCCTGCAGATGACTCCTCAGGCTCCCTCCCCGCATCCTCCCCGGCGGCTTTGGCATTCACCGAAGCCTTGCGTGCCTCCAGCGCCTCCCCTGTGGATGTGAAGGGGAGAAGTTAACTTGGGATTTCCATATAACCCAACCCTAGGGTTTGATTCAAGGTGGGGATTCGCCATGCACAATGCTGCAACAAGAGGACACGCCACCTGCCAACATGCTTGCACTTATAATGTATCACCTGCTGACACCTCGTCCCCCGCCCCCTCCCCGGCGGCTTTGGCCGCCACCGATGCCTTGCGCGCCTCCAGCGCCTCTTGCATGCTTGCCAGGAGCGCCTTGACCTGCTCCTCCTGCTGCTCCTTCATGCTCTCAAGCTTGGCCTTCTGGTAGAACGAGAACAGGGTGTCGGCCACCATGGCGCCAACCAGGGGCGCAGCCAGGTTGCCTACGAAAAACGAGGGATTTGAGCTGAAGTCCAATCTCTAATTTGAATCATGCTCTCAGGTTTGGCCTTCTGGTAGAACGAGAAGAGGGTGTCGGCCACCATGGCGCCAGGGGCGCAGCCACATTGCCTGGGCAAAACACAATTACTCTTGTCCTTTGGTGTACTATATGCAGGACAGGCTGTTCGCCACCATGGCGCCACCAGGGGGGCAGCCAGGTTGCCTGCAAAAGCTGAGGGATAGGATTTCAAATTCAAACCGTCTTCTGGTACACAAGCTTTAGCAAAACAAATGGCACAAGGAAGGTTGGACATTACGTATCTTATAATTTTCAAGGATGACTGAGCGGTTAAAAGAGGGGCACAGCAACACTGGCTCAACGCAAGGGAGGGGTTTCTGATTCAAAGTCAGGGTTGATTCACGTTAATCCCCAGGATTATTCCCCGACAAAGCCTCATGACCACCTGATCACCCAGGCTGTACACCTGATCACATCTGACTACACATGCAATTACCTGTAAGGATGAAGCTGCTGCCGCACGCCGCCCACTCCAACACTGTGCGCCCCGTTTCCACCCCAGTGCTCCAGCGCTGCACCTCGCCCACCTCCTTGCGCGCCATCTCAATGGCCTCCTTCAGCTTGGCGGCAAAGGCGGGGCTCTTGTCCTTGGCAACACCCTGGATAGACAGAAGAATGATACTTGTTTAATAGTAATTCACAGAATTCCTTCAGCTTGGCGGCAAAGGCGGGGCTCCTGACCTTGGCAACACCCTAGATAGGCAGAAGAAGATTAACAAGTTAGTGGTACACATTTTCCGCTTTCATCAGTGGTCTTCTTCAGCTTGGCGGCAAAGGCGGGGGCTCTTGTCCTTGGTAGCGCCAAGTATTCAATCAGTCTGAAAACATGTGTTCAGGTGGTCCTGTCTAAATGCTTTTGCAACCGCCTTGGTTGCAGATTTGCATAATCTTCTTTGATTCAAGCATCGGCATATTTGTACCGACAGCTTCTCATTGGCGCCAGAGGACATGGTTTAGGGTTTAGGGCTTTGCAAAACTCTGTAGTTCCTCACCGACAGCTTCTCATTAGCACCAGATGACATGGTGATGGGCACAAAGGCAGCCTGCAGGCCCGACAGTATGGCAGTGCTCATGATCACACCCAGGGCTGCCCAGCTGGCAAGCTCAGGCACCGACAGCTGTATGCCGGTGGTGCCCAGGTCAACCACCTCCTCCATGCCAGTCTCATAGAACCTGCGCAGCCACAAAACCCTACCCATCAGTACCCAAAACCCTACCCATCAGTACCCAGAACACTAAGCAGCAAACATCAAAGTGCCCAGGTCAACCACCTCCTCCATGCCAGTCTCGTACAACCTGGGCAGCCACATGATTGAAAATTGTTGAGCTGTATGCCGCTAATACTCTTGATGTACTCAGAGAAATAAAATGAGTTTCTGTCATTCAGTATCCACACATCCATGTTGATCTAACACTCTAATGGAATGCAGTCCTGGCAGGCCTACGCCAATGACCACCACAAAACCCTAAGTACAACCCCCTCAAGACCCTCATTCCGACCAAAACCCTACCTGTCCTTGAGCCATATCGCCACCTCTGTGAGCAGCACTGCGCACAGCAGCATCTCTCTTCGAAACCTTGTGGCCCAGCTTAGGAGCAGCCACATGACACAACAAACCCTACACACCACAACCAATCCCTATACACCGTGGCGACCTTCCCATTTCTCCCTGACCCTACCTGTCCTTGAGCCATATGGCCACCTCAGTCAGCAGCACCGCACGCAGCAGCATCTCATTGGCCAGGTGGCCCACGCCGATGACCACCAGCTCGGATGCCAGCGACATGCCCTTGGTGCTGTTGCTCAACACCTTGGAGCGCTGGAGCTGATTCAGGGCGCCTGCGAGGGGTATTGATGGTTCACGATTGGCTTATTCTCAAAAGGCAATGGTGGTCCTTTTGCACGATTTGGTTTTGGATTCTATTGATGATACTGCATTGGATCAGGTAACCCACACCGATGACCACCAGCTCGGATGCCAGGGACTTGCCCTTGGTGCTATTGCTCAACACCTTGGAGCGCTGAAGCTCGTTCACATTCACCCCACCCTTGCCACAACCCCTCCATGTGGCTTATCATACCAAGGTATTCTGGTGTAATCATATGGGAAACTTTGTTTTGGGACCGGATTATTAGGTAGCCAGTATTTTTGCACAACTTCATTTTTCTTCAATATTGAAGGGTTTCATCCCCACCTATGAGCGGGTGGATGGGCTTGGAGACAACCACCCTGGGCGAGCTGGGTGCGCCCTCCCCGCCCTCGCCAGCCCTCTCCGACGTGCCTTGGGCGATGGTGAGGGACACCCCCGTGCGCCTTGCCCGCCGGATGCTGTCGCCCAGGGATGTGTCGCCCCTCCTGCACAGCAAGTGTCAGGCCAGATTAACGAGGATCCCGGTGATGATCAGCGTGGTAGTTATGGGTGAAGGCAAGTAATATGGCCCCGGCCAGACATAGGGGAGGGAACGGCCGCAGGGGAGTAAAAAGGGTCTCTATTTGAAATGTAGACCTACAAGGAAGCTGCAAAGGGCAACGCAAAAATAAGGGCAGGACCAAACTGCAAACTGACGAGAGGTCACCCCTCCCGCACAGCAGTCAGGGTACTGCAACTGCTGCGAGTGCCAGGCATGGAGCCAGGGAGGCATATGGACAAGGAGAGGCCGATGGAAAGGATGGCAGTGCAAATACGGAAGGCACATGGCCAGTGACGCCAGCAACTTGCTGAACCCTAAAGCCTAAACCCTTTCATTTTAAAACCCAAGCGGGCTGCCCCACCTGGCCAGTGACACCAGCCGCTCCCCTTCACGATCCGCTGAGAACTCCCGTTTGTCAGAGCTTGAACTGGCTTCAGAGTCTGAGCGCGCGCTCTTGCCAAAGATGCTGGGCAACGAGTCTGGTGCCTGTGGGCAGAAGGAACATTATAATATTATATAATATAACACATTAATTATTTTGTACTACCTGCATATTGACAAGAAAGCCAGACCAGCAACACATGATTGCGCAAATCGCGTCACCATGGGCTCCATTGCCCGCGTTGCCCCCTTTGGCTACAATGAAACAATGGTGGAGCTATTGGTGCAGGTGTGGTGTAATGGTACGATTTTTGTTGTAAGCAGAGCCAGGCCAAACCTGGCTGGTGCTGGGCAACTGATGTAAACAGCTGATCTGGCTCAAAAATGATTTAGAACGCGTGCAATTGCGATCCGTTGACCCTGCTGCATTGCGCGTTAACCCCAATTCCATACAGGCCCCCTTCAAACGCACCTCCCCCACATCCTCAACCCCCTTTGATCCAGATGCACCAGCGGCGGCTGCCCGCTCAGCCGCGGCCTCCTCCATCACCTTCACCAGCCGCGCACGCATCTCCTCAGCAGCTGCAGCCTCCTTGGCAACACGCTGCTCCTCTGCTGCCTCTGCACGTGTTTTCACAAATAAAATAGATCGCTGGGCAATTATTAAGAATTTCCCGTTTAAGGGAGGTACCTCAACTGAACAACACATAACACACAAATCCCATTTCCCATTGTGGAAGTGAAGAGTAATCATGAATGCCTTCATGTTTTGAAAGCGACATTGATCAGGATTTCCCACCTATGGTATGCCGCAGCGCCATAGCACAACGCAACATTCACGTCTGATATATTCACGAGTAAGCATTGACCACAATTTGAACCAGGAGCAGGCAGTACACATGTAGCCCCATCCGGCAATTTTCCATTTGCATAGGATATTTGCAGGTGGATTTTGATATAGCACGTGATATGGCACAGTCCTCCTTGTATTTAATTTCGTACCTGTGATCGCTGTCAGAAAGTCCACCGGCTCTGGCTCTTGTTGAGCCTCTGCCTCTTGTGCGGGTGTGGATGAGGGAGAGGCGGCGGGTTGCTCGTCTGTGGGCGGGCTGGTGGTGGCCTCCATGGTGGTGGTGGGGAGGGGGGGGTGGGAGTCGGATGGGAGCCCGTCCAGTTGGATGGTCCGCATTGCTGGCTTGGAGCTGAAATTTGGCAGCATCAGCAGCGCATCTACACCGCAAAGAGGATCTCATTTCTTTACAATTGATAGGAATTCTTTTAAATCAAATGTTAGTTAGAGTTGATTGCATATAAAATTACAGTTCATGCCACTACATAGGTAGATAGACTGGCTTGGCGCTGGCTGTTGGCAGCATCAGCAGCACATTTAATTGCACAAGATAATTTCTGGCATTCACCTGTGATTATATGCACTCATATGCGTGGAACCGAGCCAAGCCATGCATATGTGACATTATTGCATGTCTTCTGGGGGATGGTCACCCAAAGAAGTCAATCCGAGTGTCCTTTTGACCTCTGCACAATTGCATGTCCAGCCCGCCAAAAGCCATGCACAACGCGGCTGTGTGCGTGACCCCCACGCAACCCCAATGCTGACCCAGTGGCAGCTAGGCATGGTGAGAAGCCCACCCCCAGAAGACTTGCATAAAATGCGGCGCAGCTCGTGCGTGCAGCCCCTTACCTGCGATGTACACCGGTATTGAGAGCAGGATGCCCTTGGTGATGTCCTCTGTGCTCCAGTGCAAGTTCCCAAATGCGTCGAGGTCAAGGAAGTAGGCCGCCACCACTGCTGCAGTCCCATACAGCCCGCCAAAGCTGCAGCAGAAGAGGGGATTCAGGGTTTTGGGAGTTTTTAGGGTATTTTACGGGTTTACAGCCCGCCAAAGCTGCAGCAGAAGAGGGGGTTTAGGGTTTCCAGGGGCGTGGCTGTGCAAACCCCACACAAGGGTTGCTGTGCTGTTTGAAAGAGCTGCAGCAGTAGAGGGGTTCAGGGGTGCTGCTGTGCAAACCCAGGTGAGAGTCCCCGGATGAGTGCTAGTTAGAAAACACCGAGTGGTTGCATTGAGCAACGGGCCAGTTGCCTGTTCCCGTTCAGAGGGTTGCACCGTGTTGGGCAGCATTATGCTAAGGACGCTCTGTCATGTCTTTCTGTCCACATACAAATTCAAAATGGATGATCCGGGTTGTCCATTATGGCTTGGCAGCAGGGTACTGGCGATACACACAAGGTAGCAACCGTGCACGCTTCGTGAAACCCTACAAACCCCTACTGCACCTCATCTCTCTCGTGTATGGTAGCGAGGCACTTACGATACACACAGCAGAAGCAGCTGCTCCAGCTCCTTTATGTGCTTGTTGGGTGGCTCCGGCGGGGTGGGTGTGTTGCCACTGCCCTTGCCCTTGCCCTTTCCACTGTCCTTGTCACCGCTGTTGGAGTCCCCGCTTGCTCGACATGCAATCCGACCAATCCCTCTCTGTGGCTTACCCAATAGTGGGCACAAGGGTTTCTGATGGCGCAGGCTTGGCTGCACACAGGATAGGGTTTAGGGTTTAGGGTTTGGGGGATTTGCAGTCTTTTGTGGTCCAGGCTTGGGTGTAAGGCTGCACACAGGACAGGGTATGCGGTGTGAGAAGCTGGCCCTTGTGCTAGAAATGAGAGTTGGAAAATGCACCCAGGACTGTTTTTTCGTGTGTAAAGGCTGCCCTGGCCACACAGAAGCAACCTTGCCCCATCGTGCTTGCTTGCAAAGTTGGGCAGGGGTGGCAGCTTGCTGCTGGGGGCAAATGCACACCACTGGCAAGGTGTATGCAAGCTGTTGTGGCGCGGTACCCACCTGGCAAAGGGAAGCCACCGCGCTGTTGGCTGGCCGCACAAGGCATGGTGTTGCCTTGGCTGTGGGGACGCAGGTGCGCCCTGGTGTGCACAATGGTGCTGAGCTGCTTGCTAGGCATGCAGCAGTCGCAAAGGGACCTCGCATCGTGTCCCTGGTGAAGAGAGAAGGACCGAGGTCAACACTGGAATAGGGTTACAACGGGAGCTGGCATCAAAGGACTGTGTTTCAGCGAGTTCCTACGTGTGTGTGTTATTATTTTCAGAGGCTAGGTAATGACCACTGACACCCAAGAGCGAAACACGCAAGGGACCCACGATGCTCCCCAGCAGCGAGGCCTCACAACAGCCACGCATATGCATGCATTGCATTTCGGCTGAGCGGAAAGAGAGAAAACACAGCAAGTTTGCCACAGCTCTTAGCACGGTATTTGGTATTGTGTTTCCCTCACCACGTTTGCGTGTGCTCCTACAAGGCCCACGAAAGCAGGGTGGGTATGATGTTCCTGAAGCTGCTCATACACGAACCACGGTATCGAAAGGGCGATGCTGGCGTGTAGTGTACCAATTAGCAAGCAGTTTGCCAAGATGGGTTTCTGATATTTTTCCGGGTCTCGATAGTGCACACCGGGACTAAACTACGTACGGCAAACCCACACCAAAGAGCAACAGCGACACTGGAAAAACACAGCTGCTTGATGCAAGCTACACCGTCACGACGCGTCGGCAAAGTAGATTCGCTTTTTAGCACCCGTGCCGTTGTGCATGTTCGGATAAACTATTAGAGTGTCTGCGCAACTGTGGTGAACAAGCCTTATCTTCCGACATATAATTAAACGTGGTCACTTGCCCGCCGACATTCCATTCCTGCTCTCCACAGCTCCAGCTCCAGTCACAGGGCAGACCAGGTACTGTATCCCGCAGCGATTCGCAGTGAATGCGAAACACTCAGTTTAAACTTTTGTTAACATTACAAACAAGGCGCACAGTCAGACTCCATCACGCAAAAGCACAAGCCCGGCATGCAACATTCGATGCACATGTCACATGCCAATTACTAAAGGGTTCACCTAGGCCATTTAGAGATGTGGTGCAAACATGTTCCCAACGGCAAGTGATGGAACTTTGCTAGCACGTTAAAGAGGTAGTCTTGTCACCGTTCTACGATGTCCGTTGCGTGAAGCTGTGCTGTTGGAAAACGTCACAAGTGAATGAGGATGCCAACAGCCCTCCAATACATCCAGCTGGCATAGACCTTGTGTGGGTAGCGGTCGACACACAAGGTACGGCTAATATTTAAGGCAGATATTCAGCTTATTGCAAAGTAGTAGTGTCGTGGATCAGCGTCACGAAGTTAGTCATTGCACCACAAACTGTCCAGTGAGTGTTGACCGCATGGCACCAATTAAAGCCCACAGAACTTGATGTAGGGGTATCGTAGACTGTCTTTGCACTTTGTGTGTTGCAATGCTGAAAAATATGTTGCTAGAGCCTCTGAAACTGCTATTCTTGTGCAAATGTGCCTCAATAACTCAGCAGAGACAGCTGCTCTGCACACAAGTGTACAGCCACCAACCAGTCCTGGAGAGCTGCTGAGACCTTGGTTCTCCTTCCTTTGCAGCCTTAAAACACTTTCCCAGCACAAGGTCGTAGAGGGAACTGACAAGGATGAGGCACGGTCCAACGATTTTGGGTAAACCTCACCTTGGGCCGCACGTCACAGTCAAGACCTCCTTGTTCAGCAGTTGACTTTGCAGGCGACCCATTCCTGGACGTACCATACCATGGCGTACACCCAGGACCACGCCAAGGGTGTGTGGCATGACACCATGGTCCCGCACCCAGCCAGCGCACAGCCCTTCCACTTCAAGGCCAGCAGGACCAGGATCAACTGGAGGGTCCTGCACGGCGTCGACGTGGACCACATAGTAAGTGGGCTGGTCAACAACATTTGCCCCCATACACACTCATCTCAATACACCAACAAATAATAAAGCTGCCTGGGTACCGGTATGAGGGTGTATGAGCTTGTGTAGGGTTTAGGGTTTAGGGTTGTTCACTCGCACCGGCACCGGCATCCCACTGGCTGAGCTGGTTTGGTTGCGTAATCAACTGCTACTCCTCTTGTACAAGCAGTAACTGCACCACTTGCTTAACTTCCCCGCTGCTGCCAAACCGCTTGTACCCTGCCGCAGGCGCGAGAGTGCGACATCGACGCCCTGGAGAAGGTGGTTGACGTTATCACCTTTGGGGATTTGGACACCGAGGACCTGCGCCACATGACCGAGCTCAGCTTTGTGAAGCTGATTCGCCTGGGCCAGCTGGTGGCAGAGTACCTGCTGTATGTGCAGGACCAGCTGGCACTGGAGAACAGCAGGATGAAGGCAAGTTGGTGGTCAGCTGGTTACTGGTGTGCGGGGTCTCTGCTGTGTGTCCAGACCAGGATATCTGGAAAGTGGCTGCTGCAGGTTGCATTTGCAACTTGGGAGCTAAATGCAGAGAAGACATGCAGCAAATAATGCCATCCAGAAAGACATAATAGAAACATAGCAGAATGTATATTGGACTCCCAAACTTTGGGGCAAAGTACAGTCGCAATTTGGAAATTTAGTT
This sequence comes from Heterotrichella gracilis, assembly GCA_032358255.1. Lineage (NCBI taxonomy): Eukaryota > Xanthophyceae > Tribonematales > Xanthonemataceae > Heterotrichella > Heterotrichella gracilis. Next base: position 20,049 of record JAULBX010002999.1, read on the forward strand.
GGAATTCTTGTTCTCATTTTTCCTCAGGAGGTGCATGTCCGGAGCAGCCAGCACATCGATGCCCTGCGGCTCAAGGTGCGCGAGCTGCGCGAGACCCTGGTCCTCACACAGCGCGAGCTCAAGCGCAACAAGAAGTCGCTGGGAACAATTGAGGTGAGGCTGAGGGTTTAGGGTGGGGCCCAGTACCACATCACAGTGCATAGCTAACCTGCACTGCAGCAATGCGGGTGGCTTACCAGGCAGGCTTGCCAATCAGGTTTTACTTTAGCAGTGGGTTGCCCCAGTCTAGTGCAATAAGGCAAGGCGCACATGCTGGTTTATTAACCATTCAGAGAATCTTTTCAAATGTGCTGATTCTAATCTGCGCTGCAACCTGGCAAGCACATTTAGTATGCATGCAGCTCTTTTTCCATCAACTCTTGTATAACCCTTGTAAGGTTTATTGCTCTAATTCTCCGTGAGCAGGTGCTGGCCATGGCAGGCAAGCTGAGCCAGGAGGCGCAAGCAGCACAGCCTGACCCAGTGCTGACCTGCAAGCTCGAGCGCATTGAGCGCGACACCCACCAGCTGAGGCAGGACAAGGACGTGATGCTGAGGGAGATCCAGAACCTGCACAGGACAGTCAGCGACGTGGCGCGGGTGCAAGGTGGGTGGCAAGGGCATACGATCGAAGCGCATTGCATGTAATGCATTACTCTGGTCTGAAGAGTACTGCATGGTGGTGTGCATAGTCCTGGTGCTTAATAGTATTGGCACATGTGCACGGAGTTGATGCTGAAGGAGGTCCAGAACCTGCACAGGACAGTCACCGACGTAGCGCGTGCAAGGTGTGTGGCAGGGCATACCATAGCCAGGGTGTGATGTACCACCCTCAGATTGAAGGAGGTAATGTAAGGTGCCCGTTCGCACGCACTGCATTGAGAGGACCGCCAACTGCAAATGCATGAGGAAGGATGAGAGGACAATTTTTTACCAAGCTTTTTTTAATGTAGTAAACAAATCCCCATTTTTTCCTCTTGTGCCACCAGGTCCGCCCCATGACCCCACCCCCCACCTGCTGCGCCTGGCTGATTCATTGGACAGGCAGCGACAGCTGGAGGTGGCCAAGGAGAGGCTGGAGGCAGAGCTGGCGGGCCTGCGCAGGGAGCGCAGGGAGGCGGAACCACACGGTAAACCCTAAACCCTAATTGTGAACCCTAAATCCAGTACCCTGGAAGAGGAGGTGGCGGGGCTGCGCAGGGAGCTTCAAGGAGGTGGAACCACATGGTAAAACCTCAACTAAAATGGGGAAATCCCTGAACTATAATTTGACAATAAAAGGAGGGATGAGCATGCTTTTTGAAGCTCTAGAAGTAGAGTATGCAAGGCACCGAGGGCCACATGGGCTTCTATCCACATCAAGGACTTCAATGTCTTGCTGATAGGACTAGACTGAAACTGGTATATGGCCCAAAGACCACTGCGGCTGGGTGGCCCAAGCTGTGCAAGCGCAATTTCCATTCTCATTGTATTGCTGGATTGCAAATAGCTACACAATGAAAAAGCACGTTTGCTGCACCTGGTCCAGCAACTTCAGGCAGGAGTGGCGAGGTGGAGCGGCTGGAAGCGGAGGTGGAGACCCTGCGCAGGGCATTGCGGGAAGCACAGCGGGAGCAGGCGCAGCCACCGCCGCCGCCTGTGGGGGGTGCGGCTGGTGCAGCGGCTGTGGGTGAGGTGGAGCGGCTGCGCAGTGAGGTGGCGCGGGCGGACGGCCACGTGGCTCGGCTGGAGGACAGGTGTCATCTGCAGGTGGGTCAAGCTAGGGCGCATGATGCACATAATAATAATAACATTCATATCAGTAACAACAGCAGCAATTAAACAAATAGTGATGAACACCAAGGCTGTGGGAACCGTCCTCAATCAGGCGCTCCTGCATGGCAGGCGGTGGCAGTAAGTATGGTGTTACATGGGCTGCTATCAAACCACCACACCAACTGTGCTGTTTCCACAACTTCAGTGCAGTGGGTTGCCAAATGTCAGGTCAATGGTTAGGGTGAATTGCTTGGGGTCAAAGGGTTGAGCGCATGCTGCCCACCGCAGGAGGATCGAATCCGGGAGATGCAGCGCCAGCTGACGCTAGCTGAAACCTCTTGTCGGGCCACAGAAGCAAATGCACTCGTTCCCAACACCGCTGAGCTGGAGGGTCTGAGAGACCAGGTGGACAGCATGGCGGCACAGGCAAGTGCATCCTGTGTAGGGTTTAGAGGGTGGGGTTTATGGGTTTTAGGGGCAAGCCGCTGAGCTGGAGGTTCTGAGGGGCTAAACATGCACAGCATGACGCCACAGGCAAGAGCAGTGCACTGTGCATCCATGACCTGCAATAGGCACATGTTGCACGTTTGTACAGCATGACGCCACTCCACAGGCGTGCAAGGGGACCCCGCGTAAAGTCCTGCGCACCCATGACCTGCAACAGGCACATGCCGGTAAATCAAAATCAGTGCTGGCAAGTCCTGAAGCGTTTAGTCGTTGAGCAAAAATGGGTCTTTGCATCATGTTATTAGAAGGTTTTGCTCCATGCCCATGCCCCCAGGACAATGATTATAAAAACACAATTCATGCAATATCTTCTATATGTTTTTTAGTGCTTTATATGCTTGTTTAATGCCTTCTTCCTTTTTTTCTGACCCCAGCCCCACGCCCCAGACTGATCTCGCCCGGCGTGAGCTGGCGGTGGTGCGAGCGGAGCGTGACCGGCTGCGGGTGACCAACGCTGACCTGCGCCTAGAGGTGGATGAGATGGGGGTGGCGCTGAGGAGGGCGGGGGAGGCGGCCAAGGCGGCTGGTGCGGGTGGTGGTGGTGGCGGCGCAGAGGGTGCTGGGGAGATTGTTCGCGACTGGAAGACGGAGGAGATTGAGCGGCTGGAAGCGGAGGTAAATAAAAATACATTAAGAAATAAGAAATTTACTAATAATACAGAATTATAAGAAATAAATTATCTACAGAAGATTTGACACCAGGACGGTATCTGGTTTGGTGGGCATTTAAATGTCGTAAACCACCCGCTTGTCCCACTGCTCGCAGGTGGTTAAGGTGAGGAGTGAGCTGTTTGCGCGTGAGCAGGAGGCCATCAGGCTGCATGACATGCTGGCAGACAGGCAGAGCAGGAGGCAGGCACAGGTTGGGGGGGCAGGGAGCGCATGAATACTGACTGTATTGCAGCCTGAGGAACAAAGTTAGAGTGGATGGCTTGTAAAATGCGGTGTATTTAACAGATGTAACCACGGAAGCGGTGAATGACGAACCCAAAATCTCAACCCATGCTCTCAGGGCCAATCATCATGTACTGCTGGGCACGGGTCATCAAGGACAGACTGCGCATTAATTTATACTATTTTCCTTTCCTGAAATTACCACTTCTGATTGCAGGCCATCAAGGGTGCTGTACCAGATCAAGCGCCGCGAGATGACACCCTCATCGCCGCCAAGCATGCTGGGTCAGCCACCGCTGCGCAACAGCAACCCCCGCGCAAGCGGTCAGTGGCATTTGAAGACACCCTGCCGCAAGCGCATCATCAGTCGCAGCACCAACAGCATCAACAGCAACAGCAGCAACAGCCTGTGCATTATACTAATTCCGCTGGCAGCGATGGGGGGCCCTCCCATCCCCGATCCCTCCCTCAGTCCCCATCCCAGTCCCGTCCCCAATCCCCATCCCAACGCCAACGTGGAGGTGCACAGCAGTATGGGGAGGTGGAGATGGCGGTCCCTGATGGCCCCCCTGATCGCCCCCCCTCGCGGCATGAGGAGAGGTTCAAGCGTGAGGTGAGGGGCTCAAACACAGCCAGACACCTCCAACTCACTGACTACGCCAGTGTCGTGTTTTGCATGCACTGGTATTCCAAACAAAATGTAAAAAGGTGTTGTAGGTTTACTTGGTTGCAGTCGTGGTATGAGATGCACAAGGCTGAGAGGCCGGGGCTGGTATTACACATTGATATTTTATGGCTTGTATTCAATAACAAAAAGTAATTTGTTGCTGTTTGCAGCTGCGGTATGAGATGCCTGATGCTGAGCGGCCGGGGCTGGTGTCTCGATTCAAGCACTCAAAGCAGGCGTTCATGCAGATACGGCCAGAAATACAGGTGCGTGGCTTGAGCCTTTTGCAAAAAGGAAGAAAATGAGCACAGGTAAAATAGAGTGAACGACGCCACCTATATCCACGTGCCTTGCACCTTTTCATCCATTTCATGAGATGATGGCTTGTATTACTCCAACATGCTCACCCGTGCCTCCCCCCACACACCCACAACCCTCGTCCTCTCATTTCCGCAGGACGAGCTCCAAGATGAGCTTGCCCGCGAGCTGCGCAGCTACCACATCGACCCCCACCAGGAGGGGCTGAGTGACCAGGCGCTGCGCAAGGCAGAGGAGGAGCTGGGCAGGAGGAGGGAGGAGATTGCGGGCAGGCGCACCCCTGCCGAGCGCCAGCACATCCACTACATGCGTGCTACTGCCACCTGGCACCTGCACCAGGTGGGGTTTAGTAGGTATGGTTCCAGGAGTAGCAAATGGTTGGGTACAATTTGCGTCATTGGTGGGGTAGGTGCGGGAAAAATGAATTGCGGGTGGTGAAAGAGGAGCTGGGCAGGAGGAGGGAGGAGATCGCGGGCAGGCGCACCCCCGCTGAGCGCCAGCACATCCACTACATGCGTGCCACCGCCACATGGCACCTACACCAGGTGGGATTAATGACTAGGTTAGGCAATCACCAGCCAGATGATCAGCTCAGGCTGGACGGCATTATATCTACATAGAAAATGGAGAAATAGGGAGGAAGCAAAGAAGAAGATGGCAAAAGGAAGAGAAAGAGTGGTTTGTTCTTGGGCCATCTGCAGTGATTGTGGTTGGTTGCCTGACATGTGATCAGGTGCTGATTGCGGTGCGGTGCCGTGTGTGTGCAGATGGCCGAGGCGGTTATGGGCGCCAGTGGCCGACAGCAGCCTGGTGCCCAGCCTGCAGCTGGTGACAGTGGCAGTGGCAGCCAGGCGCATGCCCGCAGGTTGCGACCTACGCTTGGCCAGCAGGTGAGTCCGTGCCTGGAAAAAGCCATTTACTTATTGTGATTTAATCAAAAAAACATTCTTTGTACAAAACTTGATCATAAATCCATTCCTATGTGGTCTGTACCTGGACATGTATCCTGGTTTTGTCGTTTGAAACATTATTGGTTCCTGATGCTCCTCTGATTGTGCTTTAATGTACACTTCATCGCAACCCATTTCATTCCCCTCCTTCCAGGCTTCCTCCAGCGACGCCAGCGTGCAGCTTCCCACCAGCAGCCACGCACAGGTAGGCACACCAGCCAAGGCAGCGCCACCACCACCTTCACTGGCCACAGATGTCGCTGTGCATGGACGGGATGCTGGCCTTTCCCTTGGGGAGGCCAGTGCCATTGTAATGGGCGGGGAGCGGGCCGCGGCCACGTCATCGCTCACGTTCAAGCCACAGGTGAGGTTTGATGAGGGTACAGATGCGGAGAATTCCCAGGGGATTGATGGTATCCTTGATTGACAGGGCTCATTGGGTTGCGCGCTGTATGATTCAGGCTGGAGGCAATTGCCTCACGGAGATCAAATTATTTTGTTTCTGTCATTTTATTCCAGTCCCAGAGCACAAAGCTGTCATTAATGCATGCAGGGAATGCATGGCAGTGCTGTAGTGCATATGTGGCGCTGGCAATGCTGACCCAACCCTCATTGCACCCTAACCCTGACTCTGACCCTAATGTTGGCGCACATTGACCCCGGTTCCCTGTTGCTTCACAGAGGAACAATTTGAACCTTTTGTCCGAGTTTTACTCGCCGCTGGGGAAGGGAGCCGCCCGCCTGCAACAGTCGAGCGAGGAGTCAGCAGCACATGCAAACCCCAGCAGAGGGTCGTCCCCACCCCCTGGGACTGCCCATCGCAGCGCCAAATCAGAGTCCCACCAGGCTGTGTCTGACATCAATTTGGTGCACATGCTGGGAGAAAACCCCAACGGGTAAGGCTCGCACTCCCACGGCCCTGGTACAGCACAACTTATACTGTGATGGGTCATGGCAGAACACACCATGCTCAGATTGTTTTGTTACAGTGCGCCATTTGAAAACGGCAATTTTGCTAATTAGAATTATTAGAACATTGCCGACCTCCCCAAGGGGCTTGCTTGCAGCGGTCAATGGCTGACATAATTGAATGCTGTGCAGCTGATTTGTGCAAAGTTGCGCCAATCACCGTCGCCCATTGCCTATCAAAAAGCTTCCATTTCTTCCATTATTTTATGGTACCAACCCCATGCATCAATTTTTCAGAATAGCTGTTTGCACCGGCGCCGTATTACGGCTAACATTTGCTTTTAATCATCTGCGCAGGTCTGTGGCCTCCTCCCAAGCCAGTAAGCCCACCGAGCCCAGCCTTGGCCCAGCCAGCGAGGCGGATAAGGACATGGTGACCCTGGCCCCTGGCGCCCGAGGGTCACTTGGCTCTGACCACTCAGACGCGCACTCAGTGGCAGCAGGGGTGCTGTTAATATAAACCAAGCGGCAGCGTGCGCAAACAATTATTAGTATAAGCGTGTACATATCTGTTTGTATGCGGCATGTGCGACAGCCGGCCTAATCACTCGTTGTCGTGTCACTGACCTCCGCATCAACATTGCAGTGTGTCATCATTCCTTTTCTCAATCTTTGTTGCCGTCAATTGGGTTTCAATGGTGATGTCGCACGAAATTTTCTCATTTCTGCCACGTCTCATCAGCTTCCAACAGTGCCACTTGAATTAAAGTTTAATTCAACCATTAATGTTTTTTCTTGGGGATGAGATGCTGTTGCTGCAACTCCAATCAGTAAGTATAATACAATAATTGCCATGCGGCATTAACTTTCCGCATCGATTGCACACCCTCGGTCCTCTTTGAGAATCTCAATATAGTCAACTTACTGTTACAGAATTTTGTATATTACAAATAGGTGGAAATATGCAAATGCACACATATGGTCTACACGTAGTTACTGACTCTGACAGCAATTCCTTCAAGGAACCTATCATGGCTTGGCCTAACCTGCAATGCATGCCATACCACTGGTACGAGCCCTTGCCTTGGTTCTTTGAAGGAGAGTTGCTCTAAAATGTCTTTAGGCTACAAGAACAACTAGCTGCCTCAGTACCACTATACACACCCACATGGCAGGGTGGTGCCACACTTCCTATCAACAATCATGATGCCCTTGAAGTCACAAGGACCTAGAAACAAAAATACATCAAGCTAGTCGCGAAAGCAAGAGAAATGGAAGTGACGATGGCCACTCTTGTTTTAATCTGCATCAGCACCGCGCAGGCTGTGGTGATCACAATGAGACACCCATGGATACCTAGCATTGCAAATGAAAGCGAAGCACGCTGCCATGAGTGGAGAAGGCCCTTCAATTAATCACGGATGTCTTGGAATTGTGAGTAAAGCCTTATCATGCTACAACTCTAAAGGATGCAAGCCAAGCGCCACTGCCACAACCTAAAAGCGCGGTATGCAGATAGTTATTACCAGCGCTAAAACACGGTGAAACCAGGAGGAATATAATACATCATCGTGATATATTTAAGTCATCCCAGTAAAATTTAGCGGACCTGCAATTTACGGTAGAAATGTTCAACTCTTTCCATGAGATCTGGCACGAATTGTGCAAGTCTCGGTGGCTTGCTGCTCCCTTGCACAGCGGCAGTAGCTTCAACAAGCGTAGCTCACCGCCGTTTCAGGCTGAAATTTGCCATGAAACCGCTTCTCTTGGATGCGCTTTGGGGCGCCTCGCTCAGGGGGCGGGACATGGGCTCTGGGGTGATGGACTCCCTGCAGCAACAGGAAGGCATGTGAAATGTTGTTGCAGGGTGCTGGGATTTGCATGGCAAGGGACCATGCCATCCTCCCAAAACAGAGCGCAGGTGGGATTTGTGTGCCATTATCCATAAGAGTATAGATGGTTTAGGCACGCCTGTCGCCGTGGTCAGCTGAATCACATCATGCTGGGGTTTCACTGTTCACTGTACTACAGCTATGCTATGTGTAACCGACATGGAGTAGCAAGGATGTGTCATACGCCTGATCAAGGCAAGGCGGTCGCCCTGGTCAGCTGAATTGCATCATGCCAGGGTTTCAACCTTGCAATACACAAAGGATATATCAGTGGACAAACACCCACCTTGCTGGTACAAAGGAATGGTGCCTCACACAGCCCTGGTATCCCTTGCCAGCTGCTTCAGCCGTTTTTTTACATAGCCCAGCTTGTGCTTGAAGCCCCCATTACATGTGGACCACCGCTGCTTAAGACACACAAACTATACATCACCTCACCGCAACAACCCACCCAGGGTTAAACCTGCGTTTCCCCAGCATACCCACCTGGCGTGGTACGCAGGGATGGTGCCTCCCACAGCCCTGGTCTCCCTTGCCAGCTGCTTGAGCCGCTTCTCAGCATAGCCCAGCTTCTCCTTAAAGTCGGCCTTCCAGGTGGTCCAGCGCAGCTTCAGGCGCGCAAACTCATCATCGATGTTGAGCCCCGGCTTAGCACGGGTCATGCCGCTCCTGACCTCGAGGAGGAACCCGGCGTCATCGTCCAATATGGTGTGCTTCCTGCAATTGGTTGAACAAGTGCAACGTCCAAACACCATATATACTCATGGACTACAGACAATGTGTGATGGAGATTTGGTGGATATATGTGATTGTAATGTGCCGTTTAGAAAACCAGAGGTGTAAAACATGTACACCATGACGGTAATTAGGGTAAATTTCAAATGCACGTTTATCACTGCAAATTTAGGTAATACATTTTAGTACGGTACGAGGGACCAATCAAGCCCAAATGCATCGCGCCAAACAGGCCGATCCTGTCACCTCCCTCCGCACATTGCTGTCAAGTGCTGCAATGGTCAGCCCACAGCTTCATAGTCACCCCACCTTTCAAACTCCTCTGAGAGGTTCTTCATGATGAGCCGCTGCTTTGCTCCAGGCGAGGTGGAGTGTGGAGAGTCATCGTGATGCGCCAGGATGGCGTCGTGCTGGTGGGAGTGGTGGTAGCCCGGCAGGGATGAGTGACCTAGGGCAGTATCAAAAGCTGGTCAGAGTGGCAAAATGTGATGGATATGCACAACGATGACACCTACTCTTAAGCAACCATTGCGTTTGCACGAGTTCCTGGTGGGAAAGCTCAGTGACTGCTTACATGCCATCAAGTACACCAGGTTCATATTCACCCCTTTGCACAGCTTGTGCTACCAGGCCAATGCATGGGTAACAGGATGATCACTCCTGATCGGTATTAGAATTCTTGCCAATTTCTATATGTTATCAGATTATTTTATATCACAGCAGTTTCTATTTCTTCCTGTTTTCTCTCGTAGCCAATTCACATTGTTGTGGAAACGCAAAACCCTTCTGCGACCCCACCTGGTGACGAGTTGGAGGTGACAGTCCCCTCCTGCTGTCGCAGTGCAGCATTCTCATCCCGCAGCTGTTGGTTCTCAAACTCCAGCACCTGGATATACCGCGCGAGCTCCTCAGCCTGCAAGGCGACGTGTTGGGGATTGAAAGGATTTAATTAAACGATAATAAAGTAAAAGCCATGGTTGAGATCAGGGTTTAAAGGTTTGGGGTTCTCAACCTCCAGCACCTCAATATAGCGCGTCTAAATGGTATAGGGTTTAGGGGGTTTTAGTTGGGGTTGCAAGGATTTAGGATACACGTTCTTTTTAGAAATCCTGTCCATGCAAGTGACAGAATCCCCACCTACAGGACTAGATCCCATGCACGTCGGCAATTAGCCACCCTCCTACCATCCTTTGCTCGTTGTATAATTACCCTGACGATTAGGTCATTGCCAGGTAAAACAAGCAAAGTATACTCAGGTAAGTTTGCAAAATGAGTTTACTCTGGTATACTTGCACACACACACAAAAAAAAAGGACTTGGAAAAAATGTGCCCACCAAAATACCAGACATGGTCAGGAGGACTTTAATATATCACCGGTGATATATTAGAGTCCTCCTGACTTGGTGCCACTGCGTGACCCACCTTCTCGCTCACTCCAGGATTTTGGGGCGAGGATTTGTTGATTTGCCGATCTGGCGTGGTCCCGCCCCCTGCTGCACTGTCCTCTGCCTCCCGCAACGCCTCATCTTGCCACGACCCGCTATCCTGTAAAACACAAAACCAACAAAAGCAACCTCAGCAAAGCTGTACCCCATTGTGGATGTGGCACGAATGGTGCGCAGCAATACGTTGGACAGCGCCGGCCAGGCAAGCCCGTCAGTGCAATTGACAGGTACTGGTACTGGAAACCAAAATAGTACTCCCGGCATAAATGCTATACTAGCTGTATTGCTAGAATGCATGTACCTAACTGTATAGTGCAGTCCTGATGATTCTATGTGGAGCACTGCCCGCTCACCGTTGATGTCCCGCTCATGCCAGTAGGGCTCGCTTCCACCTCGGAATTTTCCTGCGGATGTGGCGCCTGGCCTTGCTCTTGGGAGCTTGCCACGGCAGCTGGGTCCAGTTCCCTTGCCTTGGCCTGAGCCACCAGCTGCAGGATGACGTCATAGCCCAACCCAAGCTCCTCCTCAACCACCTGGGACATGGGATGAGTTGATTAACAGTTAAATCAATTATAAGAAGAATGTTCTGTGTGGAATTATCAGAAGGATGTTCTGTGTGTTGTGATATGTATCATGCTATTGCCATGTGTGTTTGCTACCTTTAATGGATAACCATTGCATATATTTTATGGTGTGGTATTCTGATGATGCCGTGGTAGCCCAACCCAGCGGCATATCGGTGGTCATCACCGTCATGCGGAAAACATGCAACGAATCAATATGAATGGCAAGTGCATGGCAATGGGCAACCCCATCCACACCTGCACCCGCTCCCTCCTGATTGCCTCGGCAGCCGCCGCCTCAGCCTCAGCCGCTGCAGCAGCGCTGTTGGCATACCGGCGGGCGACGGACCGGGACACCTGCACAATATGTTGGGTTTGACCATGCCAAGCCTTTTCACAGCAAACTAGATTCAAGGATCCGAGCGCAAGCGGGAAACAGAAGCCCAATTTTACTTCCTGTCCATAGTATCATTTATAGTATACTTTCTTGACAATATAAAATCAAATACTTTCAATTAATCAAAATAAACTAGAAGATAGATTATACAAGTCCTCTTTGCGGTAGCGGCTCCCATGAACTGGCAGCACACAACCAAACCAATTATTACCTGCCGGCGCCTGAAGGCCATTTGGATGGCCACCACCGCACGCCGCACCACCATGTACCGCCTCCGCTGCCGCGCGCCCCGGGCGTGCCGCTGGATGCACATCGCGGCGCGGTGGCGGGCGATGGCAGCGCGGAAGCGCTGCCGCGCGGCGGCGCCCCTAACCACCGCCTGAATGCGCACCGCTGCCTGCCGGGAATGCTGGAAATGTGCCATGGCGAGGTGCATGCGCAGCCAGGATTGGATGGTGACCACACCCCTGCAAGAGAATGAATTTACTCGAGTGCATTTCTATGTACATCTCGGCCCCGAGCATGGCCTGGATGCGCAGTGTGACCCGGAGCACGCTGGAAATGCACCCCGGCCAGGTGCATGCGCAACCAGGAGGTATTTGGATGGTAAGCATGCTCCTGCAAGAAGGGGTGTAAAAGACTGCAGAGATTCATTTTGACCAAAGCCACCCCACTTTGCCCAGTAAAGTGCAACCCGTGGCGCACCTCTGTATCTGCGTCCACCGCAGCTCCAGTCCGCCAAGCGCCCCTGCTTGAAGTACACCCCACCTATATCTCCAACCTTACATGCATCCACCTGGTTTTCATATACAGCCCTTCGCAACCCGACACATGACCAACCACCCCACCCCACCCTGCCCCAATCAACTGCAACCCATGGCGCACCTCTGTATCTGCGTCCACCTCAGCTCCAGCCCACCCAGCACCCCCGCCCTGAAGAACACCTTGGTCCTGCCCAGCTGGAACTGGCCCTCATCGATGCCAAAGTGGCGCAGCAGCTGGCGGCAGGTCTCCTGGTCGCACTCATCGCTGCCACCTGCGCAGGCAAGAGGGAGGGCAGTGGTTGGTGCAGGCTTGAGGGTCTGGCGCACATGGGCACCTCCAGTACCTAGGGTTTAGGGTTTAATGCACATGCCCTTGCCGCTGTGCAGGGTCTCCTGATCACAGTATTTTATTATTATTATTATTATTATTATTTATGATCCGTTATGATGCATGTTGCCCCTGTGATCCTGCCACTGGCCGTTGAGGCACCTGCCACTATATAATTTCTCCTAACCCCAAGCGCACCTTGCTGTGCGGCGGGCACCAGCACCCCATATTGCCGCGCAAAGTCCCCAAATGCAAAGCGCGTGGGGAAGCCCTTGCTTGCTATCTAACTGACCCCCAGCACCCTAGACACCCTAACCTTGCTGGGTTCTGCGGCATGTGGCGACATGCCACTTGCTCCCTGGTGCACCAGCTAACTGAAAGCACACGCACCTTGCTGGGCGGCGGGCAGCAGCACCCCATATCGCCGCGCAAAATCCCCAAATGCAAAGCGCGTGGGGAAGCCCTTGCTTGCAATCTTGGTGACCTCCAGCACCCCGCAGCAGCACAGCTGGTGCATGACCAGGGGGGCGTCAAACTCGGAGGGCACCTGGTGCGCGTTGGGCTTGATGCACCGCACAAAGTGCAGCTGCGTGCTGTGGAGGGGGGGAGGGGGGTGGGAATTAGCGTTCAGGGTTGCACCCAGCCGGCGATGTGGCATTGTGGCATTGCTAAAAATTCCTGCTGACCTCCTTTCCAACGTCATGCTAAATTGAACCCTTCCAATTGCCCCACAGCAACGCTCCAATTCATTCAATTTCTGTCCACCCACCTGTCCACTTGATCGATGAGGGACCTCAGCTGGTCCCTGACCCTTGACCCGACCGTCTGCATGTTTTGCCCCTCCTGCATGGCCCTAAACCCTAGCCCAAAACCCTGCTGACCCTAGGAACATTTTCCAGCACCATTTCTTGAAAATTTTCCATTTTGCTTTCCACCCACCTGTCCAGCTGGTCAATGAGGGACCTCAGCTGGTCCCTGAATCTCGACCCCACCGTCTGTGTGGTGCGCCCTTCCTGCATGGCGCGCACATGGGGTACCAGCGCACACATCACCTGCTGGGTGCTGGACGAGATAAGAGACACCAGATCTGTAGGCAGGGGAGGAAGGGGGGTGCGTCACATACAATTGCAGTAACAAATAATGGTTTTTACTCCATTGCGCGCTTTAATATAGCCCCTGGGCTATGTCAACAAGCTAGATAATAGCAGGGGTGTATATTAACAACCCTGATAATAGGTATAGATATATTTTCTTGTTTCATTACTCTTGCCCCCAAAGTACAAATGTCACATACCCTTGAGTAGGGTGCAAATCCGCATTCCACAAGCACTCTCGCATTAGGGTGCATGCTGCATCAACGCACCTTGGCTGAGAGTGTCCTTGTTCTTGTCCAGGAAGTGGGCACAGGAGTACATCACGGTGCCTGCAAAGTGGCGCACCCCAAAGGTCCCCCCCGAGCTGTGCTTGGCATCGCACACAAAGTGGGGATGCCCGGAGCAGCACTCCCGCAGCTTTGCAGCAAAGCTGTCATCAGTGGCCTACAAGGGGCAGATAACTATTGAATATAAATTGCAAGTGATTAAGTACCATAGCCAGTCATGTGACTGCGCGGTTGGTGCGCACTTTATTTGGAATGGCAATTACATTGCCTGTTTTGTTTTACAGATGTGCTTGGCAAACAAAGCGGAGCAGCACTCTTGCAGCTTGGCAGCAGAGCTGTCGTCAGTGGCCTGGAGGCATTGAGAGGATAGTCACATGCATCCCCCAAAAAAAGGCATATAGTTTAATTGTACATGCTTTCCAGAGAGTTATCATGCATACACCTACCTTGGGGTGGTTGCATTGCTCCTCCAGACACAACCTTACATCTGGTGTCAAAGGTGCAATCGCTCAGCGACGGTTATGCTAGACGTGAATGCACCTCAATCCCATGTGCATCGTCTTCGGATAAATACCTATCACCACCATCATTCAGCCACCACAGTGCAATATCCCGTCCCCGCAGACACTCCCCATGGTATCCCACCCAAGCCCCTACCAAAGCCCTACCTTAGGGTAGATGCACTGCTCATCCAGGCACGCATACACCCCAACACCCCGAGGAGGGCGCTGTTCCAGCAGGTCCACGCATGCCTGGTTGTCGTGAAAGGCTACCAGCTGCCAGTCCAGGCCCTCGGACTGGTACTCCTGCTGCTCAACCTGGAATATGACAGAATTATTAAAGCATAATCATCCAAATGTTTTGATAGCGTAAGAATGGCACACGACCCATCATGATATTTATCCAGGTGCCTTTGTCATTCAACGACTTTTATATGCTGGAGCATGGTACTCCTGCTGCACAACCTGGCAAAATGCATCTGCAGCAATTTGCAAAGATTTCTGCAATGGAAGATAATAGCATCTATTATCCAGCTTCTCACTAACTTATTATTCCTGCTTGTTCTCATGCCAGTGCCTTGCATGTTTCCTACCTTGAACATGTGCTTGTTGAACTGCTGCTGCAGGCGCTCGTTGGCGTAGTTAATGCACAGCTGCTCAAAGCTGTTCTCCTCAAAGCTCTCAAACCCATAGATGTCCAGCAGGTCCAGCGATTTGGAGGTGGTGGTGGTCTGCATGGCTGCATTCACCTGCTCTACCACCCACTTGAACAGCGCAGCATACAGCGCCTTGGCAAGCGCATCCCGCGCATCCACCGCTGCCTGCACAGGAAAGAGAGGAGGGGATTAAAGTTGACGCGGGTCCAGTTTTCTGCACTCCAAGTTTTTTATCTAACGCCCACTTAAAGGGTGCAGCATGCAACGCCTTGGCAAGCGCATCCCGAGCATCCACAGCAGAGAAAAGAGAGGAACAAATCGGAGTTGGCGCTGGTCTGCATGGCTGCTGCATTCATTTGCTTAGCCGCCCACATGAAGAAGGGATTGGCCAAAGCATCCCATGCATCCGACTCCGCACGTACCATGAAGCAATATTATGAGAGTTTTATTCGGCACACTAAAGCCATCTTATTTGTACTTATATTATTACCGTACATATTTGTTTGCACAATTTAAATTTTTTATTCATCACAACACACTACGCACCTGCACATCGAGATGTTTTGTGATCACATCGCCACCAGCAACCACCGTTTTCTGGGTAAGCGCCGCCACCAGGCTGCATTCTGGGATCCCCAGGAGGACTGCTGCGTTTCCCAGGGATGCACCGGGCAGGACGCTGGATCCCTCGCCTGAGTAGGAGTAGCAGAATTGTCAGGTATTCACATGCATTGCACGAGAACGCCATTTCAACAGTCACCTCTTGCACAACTTTGTCTTGGCAAGTTTCATTGAATGGTGTGGGGCATTGAGGACAGGAAAAATGCCTTTCTCCTCGCTTACTCCTCCCTGTGGCAAAGAACAGGCCATGCACACATGTTATTTGTACAAATATATTTCTAGTCCGGACAAATTTTATAGTAATTTCTCTAAGGATAATATTTGACTCAAGTAAGATTTTTAAGAAGCGGGGCAGCCCATGTGGCCCCACCAGACCCTTGCCCACTCGCCTGTATCAGAATGGGAGGCGAATTGGATGTTTCCCAGCCACAGGATTGCGCTCAACAGCTGGTAGATGTGGTGCTGGCAGGTGGCATCCACGCCGATATCCGAGAAGGACTGATTCACCTGGCGGAAGGTGGCTGCATCGTCCACCCCAGCGATGTCGTAGCAGCCCCCCTGCATGAGAGGGGTGGTTAGGTAATGGCATGCATTCCAGCCATACAGCTAGGGTTTCTGAGGGAACCCTTTCACAGGCTAGGCTAACCAGCTGTACCTTGGCGGGTCTACACCATTTCAGAACATAATGGATTTGCCTACGCCCATCGTCCACGCCAGCAATATGACAAACCGCAGCATGGGGTGGTTGTGTGTGAGCGTGCGGCTGTGTTCCAGTACATGCAAGTAGGGCAAATGCCCACGGTTGGACCCCACATGAGAAGGCATTTGTGTGCGTGTGTGGTACACGCCATTCGAGCCCGTGCAAATATACATACCTTGCCCATCTGGTTGAGGTAGGCGAAACAGGACGGGCTGTCTGGGAGCAGCCACTGCTTCCTCTCCTCAGCAGTAGCCCCCTTGCACAGCTGCAGATGCACAGGATGGGGTTGGATTGGGACCCAGGCTGGCCAAGGCAACTAGTGTGTGTGGGTGGACTTGCGCACATGGACGCCATGAATTGGCAATATGAACAGCTGGAGCGTGCCCGCAATGCAATCACCATTCACCTGTCAAGGGGTTCATGGCCGCCATGACATGGCACCATGGCGCAGTGCGTGCGCTGAGTTTACCCTTAAACCCTAAACCCTAAGCAAGTCTGCTGCCATGCCTTGGCAACCACCATTCGTCCATATCAGTGCATCTGGTAACATGTGGGGCGCCACCCATGGTGAACGCAGATGGGATACGCTGCAGCTGCAAGTGCGACTTTGGTGTGCAGGCATGGGGGTGCACCTGGTAATATGGGGGACGCCAACAAGGGTAAGCGCAGCTGTGTTCCGCCGCAAATGCGGCTGTAGTTTGCAGGCATGGAGCCGCACCTGGTAGAAGATGTGGTAGTTGCGCTCCTCACCCAGCTGGTGAACCACCCGGGACTTTTCCAGCAGGTACGTGGCGACCTTGGCCCCAGCGATGCGGTTGGAGTTGTTAAGGAACACCTGGATGAGCTTGCCAAACCTGGAGCTGTTGTTGTTCCTACAGGCAGTAGAATCTGGTCTCAGCTTACAGTACACAAGTTTTAAGGATGGACTTATCACATTCCATTATCATATAAAGGAATACGATAATCCCCCTGTCAGATTTGAGGAGTGTGATCCAGGTGGGGAGATGATATCGCCAAAAATTCCGTTGCAGTCCCCGCCAGTGCAGCTGTGTATCATGCATGCGGTGCAGGGCTTTGCCTGATGGTTTTGGCGTTCCCAAATGCCTCCAGCAAGCAGTTGGTCTCAACAAACTGGTGCTCTGAAAGGCTGCCACCCGCAACCTCAGCCAGGTACTGCAGGGCAATCTTGGTTGTCTCGGTCTTCCCAGACCCACTTTCTCCATTGAAGATGATGCTCTGGTTTGCGGACCGCTGCTGGCAAATGTTCCTGTACGCGTCGTCCACCACCGCATAGATGTGGGGTTCTGCACTGCTTTGGGCCTTGTATGCCCCCACTTGCTCGGCCCCATACAGTGCTGGAAGCTGTTGGTATGGATTGACTGCTATGAGTATTGGTCCTGCCTTGGTGTACACCTTTTGCTGGGCGTAGCGTCGGCGGGCAATGTTCAATATGCTGGGCTCATTGTGGTAGCTGCAAGAAAAAGCAGGGGGTTGTGAGGTTGGGTGGCTGGTGCAGAATGAAGGTGGCAAGAACAGCGCTGCACATTGCATAAGCAAAAGCAGGGGGCTGTGAGGTTGGATGCTGGTGCAGAAGAAGGGTGGCGGGAAGAGAGTAGCCTTGCTGTGTGTGGTGCAGAATCACAGCTGGCAAGAAGAGCGCTGCACTGTGTGTAGCACTTACCTCAACTGGGTCAGATCCAGGACGTCTTCAAGGATGGAAGGGTTGGCTGGTACCAGTGAGGTGGTGGCTAGCACTGCTGGTGCACCTATGTGGGTGCCTGTGTAGTCAATGCTGCAGAGGCCTCCTTCTAGCAGCTGCACAACTTTCCCAGGTACCCACTGACCGTCAACTCTGCACCAGACCAACTGCGAAGGGCTGAGCTGGACGGCTGTGTCATCCAGGTCAGCACCTGTCTCCTCTGCTTTGCCTGTGCCCTGCAGTCGAGGTGGGTGCATTCCAAGGTTGTTAAACAGTTCCAGGCACACGATGGAGAGTATTACCACGGCCACAGACTCCAAATAAGTGGCTTGAACCCGCCTAGCAGGGCTGATCGAGAATAAGAGCTCACAGGAGGCAAGGTCAAAGGTGCCACGATGTCATGACGGATAGACTTCATACCGGCACATATACACAGCACGCGTGCACAGGTACGCCAGCAACGACACCCATATGCAGAGGAAAGGCTTTGCAGAGTACCAAGCCACTAGTGCTTTGTTGGGTGTCCTTACCTTGGCCATTTTAGGTGACACGGCCGTGCTCCAACTTTACGGGTTGGCTAGCCAAGGCAGTCAGTGCACCGTGCGCAGCGACCTTGGCAAGCGCAGCGCAGTCCTTGGCATATGTTTGAAGTGGGCGTAGCTCCTATGCAACGTTTGCACGGGATCACTGACCCTCGTGAGCTCAATCGTACGGTTACTGTTTCGTGTTTGCAGCCAGATCTTGGTCAAACTGTGCAGCACTTGGGCGGTCTATATAAAACAGAGCCCACTTACTGGGGAACGCCTAACCGTTAGGCTAACGTGACTTTTACTGGGTTTGCTGCCAACGTCAGGCTTAAAGTAGAACTTTGAATCGAGTCGGTCAAAGCGTTTTATTAAAAGTTTATTTCTTATTTTTCAATGGCCCAGTATTTTTTGGAGTGGGGCAGCATGCATAGCACAGGTGATAGCAACTCAAACGAGCCAAGGACAGCTGATAAACCCTGATGCCACAACGTTTTGTAACAGCTTGAAAGGCCATCCTATTGTACCCCAAGTGCTGTACGTGGGTCCGTGAAGAGATCCTCCCCGGTCTGTGTTCGCACCCTGTTTGAATTTTGTGATGCCGGAAACGTTACAGGGCCCGCAGACAATGCAGCCTTTGCGCCTCTCTGTCCCACGTTGATCTGTGACGAGAATTTACTGGTTGTTGTAATAGTCTCGGTCAGCTGTGGGGCAGGGCCATTGAGGGCTAAGACTGCCATTGGCCATCAAACCGATGGAGCATGGTCTAGCCCAGGAGCAATTTCTGCAGCTCCAGGCTGCTGTCAGCGCACTAGGAGGGACTCTATCTGCCCAGCAGGAGGCTTATGTGGCACAAACAAGGGAGCTTGAGATTCAAAGGTCCGTTCAGCACAACTTGACGTATTTGGGCGTTGGTTTGCTCTTGACTTAGGAGTGCTGTTGTTGCTCTTGTCTTTGGAGTGACTGGTGGTCCCATGCTTTGCAGAGAGCAGAGCAACAAAGAGCTTGAGGAGGTCAAGACTCAGCTCCAGCAACGTATCTCAGCGCTGTTAGAGGAGCTTGCGCAGTGCCAGAGGGAACAGCAGCTGGAGCAAGACAGGCTGCTGGCTGAGTTGAGGCAGGCACAGCAACAGCACCAACAGGACCAGGAGGCCAACCAGGCGCTCAAGGACCAGCTAAGTGAAGCTACCAGCTCCGCCTCTCGAAGCGAGAGTGATGTGCAGAAGTACCTGCTGGAGATCGCTGGGCTGCAGTCTGATGTCGCCCTTGCCATCCAGTACAGGCCTCGGGCTGAGAAGGCCAAGGTGTTGGAAAGCATGGTTGGGACACTGCACAAAGAGTTGGAGGCCAAGAACCAGGAGGTGGACAAGCTCAAGCTGGATTTCCAGCACAGCATGCAGGAGCAGCAGCGCCTGGTGATGATGAGCCAACAGCGGGCCGATGAGCTGTCAGTACAGGTCGTTGCTCTGCAGCAAGCCCAGCCTACTGCAGAGCTGGACGAGCTCCGCAAGGAGGTCTCCACCCTGCGCGAGAAGTATGGGAATGCGAAGAAGAAGGCCATCAACTACCACCAGCACTACAACCGCCTCAAGTCAGCAACTGGCCGCAAGCCCCTGGTGGTGGACGCCACAACACAAACCAGCGGGGGGCCTGACAGCTTTCCTACAGCACCTGCCATCAGGGGTGCAGGACGCTCTCACTCGCTGCCACCAGCCAGCGAGCGGCAGACCCGGCCCTACACCTCTAAAGCCACCAGCCTCCCCAACACAGACAGCCCTTCAGACCACAGCCAGGTGTCCTGCCCTGACAGCACCACTGCAGTGGCAACAGAGCCATCCGGCGGGCTTGAAGCAGCGCACACATCCACATCCAGCAGGAAACGTGGCGGCGACGCGCACCCACAGGCCCAGGCACCACCCTCCAAGCGCAGCACCTCTGAGTCCCCAGAGCAACCACAGCATGGGGACCGTGCCACCCACATGCCTCCTGAGGGCACTGCAGCGCCAAGCTGTGAAGGTGAGGATAGCGGGGATGTGGGGGCCAGGCTGGTCTCTTCTCGTAGCTGCTCAACTGGAGAGCCAATGGCGCGATCCATTGGCATGCAGCGCAGCACTTGCACGCCCACCGGCATTGTATCCACCAGCAATGCCGCCACGGATGCCCCTCATGGGCAGGAGGAGCCAGGCGCCAGGGTGTCTGCACCGGCACCGCCAAAGGCAACCTATGGGCCACTGGCACATCCTGGTGTGCAACAGCGACACCCTCAGCCTGGTGGCCATGACAATGCACTGGCCATGGACCCGGCGAGTGACGCAAACCGCCACATGCACCAGCGTGAGCCACAGGCCAATCCACCTCATGTCAACCAGCTGCAGCCGCAGCCCACTGACAATGCCCCAGCACAGGCCATGGACAGGCCCGCCGGTGTGAATCGCCACGTGCAGCGGAATGAGCCAGAGGGGAATTCTCCATCTTTGCACCAGCCGCACCCACAGCCTGGGTGTGCTCAGCGCATGGACCCGCCAACTCGCCCAACCCGCCACATGCAGCAGCAGGGCGGCAAGCCGGCTGGCCGCATCCATGTGGGGAAGGGCTGGAAGGTGACTGGCAGGAAGGCGGCTGAGCAGATGGCGTTGGTTACGCCAGGCAAGGCGCCGTGGGGCACAGGTACGCTTGCGCTGCACAGCCTGCCTCACCTTGCTCATATTCATGTTGTGCGGTTGCAGCGCAGGGCGTGCAGGCCAGATCGCTAATCTGGATATGTGCTGGAATAACATGTAATTACTTAAAAACATTGATACAAGCAATCATGTGCTATGTTGATGCATGGGTACCAAATAAAGTAGCATGTGGTTGAAACTGGCCGCAAATTGCTCTTTTTTGCTCTCGCTTGCAGGACAGCCTGGCAACACCATGGCATGGTCCCCTCAGCAGCCACTGCAACCCAGCCGCCACGCCAATCAGCCACATGCACCTCCCCAGGTATCACACCCCGCAAGGCCAGAGCCCTTCGCCCAGGGCCCACCTGTGCACAGACCTGCACCCAGCCACAGCCACCCGGGCAACGCTCAGGGCATCGATGCTGCCATGGACCTTCCAGGGATATTGGCAGCACATTGCCAACAGGTGGGGACATACGAAGAACAGCCTCTGCGTATGGCACTCTCTCACTATTTCCCCCTTCTGAACCCACAGCCTCCTGCTTGATCTGGGGCCAAGCATGCAACACTGGCATGCACGTTTTTTCCTACCACATCCATTCCGAGTTGCAATAAATTCTTTCTAAATTTACTTTGCGTGTTCGTCCTTTTCGGCCAGCAGGCGCCTCCCCCCCAAGCTGCCTTCAAGTACCAGGAGGTGGTGCGAAAGAGGGCCGACCGGGACGCCCTGGCGGGCTTCGAGTGCCAGCAGTGCTGCGAGTTCTACACCGCGCTCCAGACCTGGGGTACAGCCGAGGCCATGGTGCCGCAGTGCGGGCATGCGCCACCACAGGGTGCAGGTGCGCGGATGTGAACTGTGGGTATGCGTGCAAATATATAGAGGGCATTTGCGCTTTCTTGATTTGCCATCTGTAAGGAGAAATGGCGAGTGTCAGGAATGGTACTGTTTGGTGCTGCCTGTGCAAGGCTGCCTGGTAATATGGCTTTATTGCTAGAAATGCTGCATTTCAAATGTATGTGATCATGTGCAAATCAACAGGTGCATGAAGGGCATTTAATTGGAATTTATGATATTGTATACAAAGAGGCTGCAGCATAATGCTGTACAATGACGATGCATGTACAAGATGTGCGCACTGATGCTGACAAAGGACGCCTTGCAAATCATGTGCAGGAGCTGTGCCACCCACAGGGCAGGCAAGCGACCTTGCAAATGCTGCGCGGGAGGAGCTACGCCAGGCTGGGTCAAGGCACCGGTACCGCTTCGCACCGCCTGCCACACCTGCAGGGTTCTGGGACATGGGCTTTGGCGACTCACTGGACTCAAGGCTCATGTGAATGAGTTAGTACCGTGCAGGGTTTAGTCTACCGTATCGAATTATTTATATATCATAGGGGGATTGTAGCATCGGGGGTACTTAGCCAATCATCTGACCCGTCGTCATGTTCTGAACACAAATATTGTGACTGCGGTACAGCTTTAGCAGGATGGGAGGGCTTGAACCTGTGTTATGCAGCGTTTATACAGGATATTTATCTTAGTGTCATTTTCATTATAATTTCAATTTTTTTCCCATTTAGTATAGGACTGAAATAGTACAGAGACTGGGTATGGTATGCCAGTCGCCTTAAGAAGCTGTTTTATCTAGAACGTTCACTTTTATCACATATCTTTTGTGGGATGCTTCAACCAATGTGGAATGTCACACCCATACATTCTTGGCGTGTGTACGTTAGGTGTGGTGCAGCAAGTTTTCCACTACAATCTAGATTTGTACACAGGGAAATGTATGTGCGTAGGCTCTCTCCCATCAAAACTGTTCAGCATGGCATGCATTGAACCATATTCAGCAGCTGTCATATTTGAATTGAGCAAACTTTGGCAGTGCCATGGCGTCCAATTGAGCAAATGCAAGTAGTTCCAGTTCAGAAGATGCTCAATGCCATAATCCAATCAACTTTCCTTGCCAAGGGACGTATCGCTTGTAAAGCCAAGTTTCCATTGTCAACTTGGTTGCAACATGCTGAATAAAAAGAGAGCAGGGGACACATAGAGGTGGACACTAGCTCACACCAGGGTACCGACCAGCATTGCTAGTCAAGCTAATGCCGTAGCCAATGTCAGCAGGCATGGCAATGCCATGCAAAAGAATGTGTCAATTGGTGTACACAGCAAAGCAATCCTGACCAGCAAACAACTCAGGTACAATACTTCATTGTCCGACATGTATTTGCTTTTGTTACAAAAACCCTATTTCCAACTGTTGCGCAATGCGCAGCAATCATAGATTACTAACCTCAAGCTGATTAACATTCATATTTCGGGTTGCCATACCTTGCAAGCTAATTCTTACAGCCTTTATTGGAGCTGGATCAACAGAAGTGAAAACACTGTGCCACCAGATCTGATTTTGCTGGCTGCACATTCAACAAGCAACAGAGTTTGCCCACTTGTAACGCACTGTAGCATGGTATACTTTGGAAAAGTATACAACATTTACCTTCACACCAAAGCTGTATGTATAGTGGGTATGGTTACATGTTTTATTAATTCCTTCACCATATTCTCAAGTTGCAAATCATATTCATCAAACCCACTTATGTTGATACTACAATACCATCAACTGCCAAGCACAAAACCCCCATTTTTCCCACGCACAACCTTCATCCTCCTTATTGCATCTAGTAGGTGTCGGTGGTGGTACCAGTACCCTTCATACCAGTGCCAGTGGTTGCACCAGTCCCCATCATGCCAGTGCCAGTGGTGGCGCCAGTGGTGGTGCCAGAGGCCATCATGGGGTCAACCACCTCCTCCCTAGTGCCCAGGCTCTCCACAGTACGCCCCTCTGCCAGCTCCTGCTCGCCCACAAACTTAGTCTCGGTCACGTACTGATGCTCCACAGGCCTATGCTCACGCACATACTCGGTGCGCTCCACCACGCGTGGACGATCCTCCACCTGGAAAGAACAAAGAGTAAATAAATATGGGCAACAAAAAAGGCAACATTGAGGAAAATATAGCAACACAAGAAGCTTTGGTCTAATGCCAATATACAGCTGCATATGGCGCCATGCACAACATATCGCTGCATATAACACACGCACTTTGCCCCATGTGCAATACATAAAGTGAATCTGGCATAACTCAAATGTACTCCTCACAACAACAGTGGCACGTGTGCATGCCAGTTTCACATAACCCTGTCCGCACAAACTGTCACCACCCCCATTTCTACCTTAGTGTAGTACTCCTGCCCGACCAGCGACTCAGTGCCAGTGGTGACTCCAGTGGCCATGCCAGTGCCAGTGCCCATCTGTCCCTCCCTGGTGTAGCCTTCGCGCACGCCCTTCATCTGCTGGCGCTCGCCCTGCATGCCCATGGCTCCAGCGCCAAGGGCACCAGCGCCAAGAGCACCTGCTCCACTGCGCTGCTCACCTTCGTAGCCCTGCACAGTGCAGAAGAAGTAGATTTAGGCTTTCTATACCAAACGCAATGCAACCTTGGCATAATACCAGCAAACAGGCGCACAGCAGAACTCCCCGCGGGCCACTGGCAGCTGCTTTGCCAGCATGCTAGGAATGCAGATATCCAACAGGATAGTCATCACTTGCACTAATAAATAGTCATCACTTGCCCTAATGAATAGTAGCATGAATGCATACTGCACAATGAAGAAAGTGACACTGCCGGTGCATGCATGTCGCACTTCATCTAATCTTATTTCTTTTAAGTGATAAATGCATATGTCACCCCAGGAAACATCCTCACCTGCTCGCGCTGCTCATACACCCCCTCGCCAGTGCCTGTGGTTCCGCCCAGACCAGTGCCTGAGGATCCGCCCAGACCCTTGAAGCTCATGCGCAGGGTGCCTGGACACACGCCACAAGGGAGTGTATTAATAGCCAAGGAATTTCTATGGTTTGTGAAGGACCCGAAAGTGGGAACCTTACTTTGCATGTCACTTCAGAAAATTGAGGGAAACTGGAGCAGCTGCTACGCCCTTGACATATTGGAAACAGCACATATTGCGCAGGGACTGCAATGATCGTGTGGCATCACATTTATTTTTTGCAATGCCCAAAGCATTAACAATAACAGCCATCCATTAACATCCAGGCCTCTGGCTCCCAATAAAGGACATACCTGCAGGGCTGCCCTTCTTGTCTTGGATGGGCACGTTGGTGTAGCCCCCCTCGCTGATGGTGTTGAGGTTGATGTAGCCGCTGCCAATCACGTTGTCTGGCATCAGTCTGTTCTTGTTGTACACAGTCACCTTCACGCTGCTCACACCGCTGGGCTGCAGGAGAGGAATGGATTGGTAAGGGCTTGCAGTTTACAGTACACGTGGATGCAATTCCACTGGGATAGTAAAAAGCGTGCGCCACACCAAACCACCAGTGTTGCATCAATGATATCACACGGACAGGCAGAGGCAGGCGGAGGACATGAGAAGCACATGCGCCCTGGGCAGAGCACGGGTAAGAATCGATCCCAGGAGCTAGATGCATAGGCATAGGCAGCCCCTGCCACCTCACTACCCGTGCCAAAATTGAAGCTTTGCAGGTCAGCCTGAATTTAACGCATTTAACATAGCAAAAACCAGTGCACACCCTGCATGAGAAGCAGTGTCAGCTATTCATAGGTATACTGCCAAACAGTAAAAACTCAAATTCAAATTTGCTGACCAGTCAACGCATGGGCCATTGCCATTACAGATTGGCTACCACACAGATTCATCAAGCTGACTGGCATGTGTCCAACACACAGTAACTTCATAACTGAACCAGGGCCACCCTAGACAACAGAGGCTCAAAGTTACCAGCCAGACTGGTACCAACAGCAGGTGACCTGTGCTTCCACAGTGACAACGAGGAGAGTCCAAACGTGCACTAGACACCTCAAAATTGGTTAGCATATAATGCAGGTGCACTGTAGTCTAGAACTAAAGGTTTGGCAGGCTGCACATACGTTGAAGCTGAACTGCTCGTCCCAGTAGGGGTTCTCCCCGCCGTGCTTCACCGCGGGGGTCTCGAAGCGCTGCTCGCCAACGTCGAAGATGCAGTAGGGGTCCTGCTTCCCGAACCACTCCTTGTCGGGCAGGTCGACGGCGTTGTGGATGATGGCAGTCACCGTGCCACCACCCTGCTTGCCCATACCGGTCCCTGTCTGGTAGCCGGTATCTGCACCGTAAGCGGTCGCCATGCTGAAAGTGTCTGAGTTTTCTTGTTTGGAAACTGGGTGTGTGTTTTCTCAGCGATTCGTTGCTCTATCAGGAGGAAAGTTGAAAGCTTTTTGCAGGGCGAAGGCCGACTACCGTAGCTATGTACTTTTGCTTGCGCTTGGCAGGAGAAGATGTCGCTGCACCGGGCTTTCGGACGTGGTGTGGTCATGGCTCGTGGCCAGAAGCTGGCAACTTTTCCTTCCGGTGGACGGTTCGGCATTTGCGAGTGAGCTGGCCAGCACGTGCGGAGTTACCAGTGCAGCTGTTCAGCACGTGCAATTGCAGCAGTTGGCGGAGCAGTTTCGGCGAAGGACGGGCGCAGCTCTCGTGAATCTCACCGAACCCCCTCAGCGGGAGCTGTCACATGACGCGTCAGCACGAGCTGTTCACATGACAAAACTGCCCACATCCCCCCTCTGAAAAAAGCTTTGGGTGCATTTTGTTGGCAACAAATTGCACAAGTCCAGCCTGCTTCCTTCCGAAGCAAATGCCAACATGCATGCGCTCTTATTTCCGGTGCACATTGACATCATCATTGGGTCTCAAATGCTTGGTGCTAATAGCATAGTATGCCAGGCATAGCCTATGCATCAACGCGGCCCGGGTGCTATGCCCCAAGGCTTGCTACCCACGCCGCTTGGGTCATGGCGGTAAGGCAATAAATTACAGCTGTTGCGCATCGTCACTTCTTGGCCATTTGCTGAACGCCTGGCTTGCCCCGCAACTGTTGCATTGCTATATGGCGGGGATTCCAAATACCATTGCATAAAATACGGTATGAAGTAAAAGAAAACAATCTTCTCATGGAAAACAAATGCTACCTATCGTGTGGTCACAAGCGGGTTGCAATAGTGCAACCCCATGACGATCACGCACCAAAATGTGGAGCAGCTCCACACATATGCATTCCCAGATGCCATGCAAATCCTGCATGCCCCAATGCCCTAACACAGCTACTGTTGTGAGAACAAACTGCTTGATGCTATGCAATTGCCCTACTCTACCACTTTGCCCTAGACCATGAGCTGGTGCTCGACTTGTGCTGCTTTCTTGTACTAAGCAAGTCTTGGTAAAATCCCAGGATATATTTCCTATTCTGCCATCTCCCACTCTCACATACCTGCCCCTCCCTAGCACAGCAACTCCCCATTGGGCTGTGCGCCTGGTTGCATCATGCAGCCTGGGAGCCGCATACTGTGGCAAGCAGTTAAGCTACTATATGCTGGCCGCCGCTACCCACGCATGCGGGTTTGGAGGGCAAGCGCTATGGCAAAACCTCCCGCCAGCACTACCAGCATGTGCCCACTGTTCTCTACTCTGCCGCCTCCCACCCTCACACACCCGCTGCCCTCTTGCACTCAGCACCTCACAACCTCTAGCCTGGAAACCCATGTGACGCCCTGTCAGCCGCCACTCCCCCTTGGGTTTAGCTGGCACATGCGGCTGCTAGTGCAGGCTTTGCCTTGGCCCTAAGGCCCCACCCGTTTGCGCCCTTACTGCTCTGCCCGTGCACATGCCCAGGGCTGAACCCAATAGCAGCTCAAACCCTCCTGTCGCCCATCCCTGTGCACCCAACAAGTCCTGTCGTGCGCTCAGCCATGCTTCTGTTGATCACGTAATTGCAGCTCCTAGCGGTCATCCGTTCTGTATCCTGTGTGCTGACACCCTGGGTGCTGACTCCAATGCCCGCTGGCGCCTGCGTGAGCAAGCACTCCCAGCCAAAGTGCACACCTCCCAGCTGGATGAGCTTCCTACCCTGCGCGCTGCAACCCCGCCATGCTCCTCCACACCCCAGCTGGCAGCACTTGCACGTTCACTCGTTCTGTATGTGCACGTGCTCAGGGCTGTCTCCGATGCCTGCTTGCACACCCGCCACTCATGGCACTCAGCGTCGAGGGTTTAGGGTCAACCATGTGGTGCCATGCCACTGCCGCTATAATGCCAGCCGTGCTGCGCCTTAGAGAGCTCCACAACCCAGCTAGCTGGCAGATCTTGAGCGCTCACTCATTCTGTACGTGCACGTGCTCGGGGCTGACTCCACTGCCTGCTGAGCAGCTCGCTGAGCATGTGAACACAGCCACGGTGACCCACTCCCAGCTGTTCGGAATTCCCGCTGTGCGTGGCGCAGTCTCCCCGGGATCCGCTGCAACCCAGCTGGCTGCTTCCTCTAAAAAGTGGATCGCGGGGGGCATGAGCTGCGCCTCAAAGACCCTGCCTGCGCCGCATGTGGGGCAGGGCGGGGCTTGGGGCGGGGTGGCGGTGGGCCACAGCGGCTGCCCTCCAAAGCTGCGTGCATGGGAAGCAGTGGTCAGCCAAATGGCTAAACATTGGAAAACAACATTGCACACGCTGCCTGTCCTTGAGCAAGCACATGAAGAAGGGCAACACCCTCCTTTCCATGACGCACTACCCTACCGCTGTCAGCACGCCACTCATATGTACTGGACATCACGTGAGCAGCACATGCCTTCCAATAATGTTCAGAGTACGTATCAATTTACCATCAACAAACTGAAGGCCAGGCGCTCATGCACTGGACAGGGGTAGGTGCACACCCCCGCAGTTGACAAACCCTCGCCACAATCCCTAAACCCTAAACACAATGGTGGGGGCCCAGGTGGTCCCCGCAGCGCACCTGTACCGGAGGCACTGCCAAGGCGGCTGCTATACCCTCTTGGTGGACTTGAAAAACACCCAAGCGGCAACGCACATGACCTGCCTTGCAGCATCCTTATAAGCAGACAGAAGGCCGCGGCTCACGCCACAGGACATGGGGAGGTACACACTATCCATTCCCAGAACCATAAACCCTCAATCTGTAGACCCTAGCCCTACAAGGCAGCCCACCCTCAAGGCAGCCCACCTGTAAACCCTAAACACACCCAAAACCTAAGCTCGCGCAATAGTGACCGCGCACCTGTACCGGAGGCACTGCCGAGGCGACCGCTGCATCCTCTTGCTGAATTTGAGGAACACCTGGTCAGCACCCAGCGCCGCATCCTTCTCGTACCCCTCCCCTGACCACGCCTCGCCTGCCCCTTGAGACCCGCTCTGCACACACACCATGCACCCTGTAAAAAACTGCATGCATTTTTTGGGGTGAATGTGCGCCTTGACGCAAGTACTTAAGAGGGTGAAAGAGAAAGTGCCAGACACCGAGGCTGGTCATTCCCTCACATGTCCCCATACACCCTGGGTTGTACCCCACCTCACCTCACTTGGGTGGGTGAGGTGGTAATTACTCACTTTGCGAGCGAGGTACTGTATTGGGGAGCACGTGCTGTGGGTGTGGTGTGACGGTTGGATTCATATTCGAGCACTGCCCTTTGCTCATTGCCAAACTGCCCACCAGATAGAGCGGGGGGCCATGCGGTGCAAAGCAGTTGCCAGCAGCATGTGATCCCATGAAAGGGAATGCAAACAATTCATCAATGAATGTCCTAAACTACCCTGGGGCAAGGATTTCTTGTACCTTTAAACATTGCGCTAGGTGGCAGAACAACAAACTGGGAGGCAGGTTCTACTACATTCCCGCAGCATTATGAGACGTCAAGATAACAGGGCCGTGGCATACGAAACCAAAACAGATGCAGGCGCATGTGGGTATTTGCACACACCTCCTCAACACTGTTCTCCGCCTTGTAATCCTCGAGCAGCTTCTGCACATGTGCCTCATTCGGGGCTGCGCTGGGGACCTTGGCCTTGCCCTGTGGCTCCTCCTCAAAGTACAAGTAGAACTCGGGAAGGCAGCGATCCCCATTGATGTCCGAAGCTGCTCCTGCACAGAACACATGCAGCAGCTCGGTTAATCCTCGTCCATCAGGTGGATCAGGGCGGTGATTCAAGATGCAGCTGGCAGGGCCGTTGTTTGGTTGCTATCTGGCATGGAAGCTGCTTCAGAGCCCTTGGCCTTTGGCTCCTCCTCGACATACAGGAATATCTCAGAGAAGGCAGCGCTTCCCCTTGCTGTCTGCAGCTACCCATGCACATGCAGGCGATACATTTACATCCACCACGGTGGGGCATCATGGCGGGTGATTTGAACATGCAGCTGGTCAGTGTCAAGTGCTACTTTGCAGGGAAACATCAGCATGTGGCATGAAATATGCAGCTGAACTGACTTGCCAAACCAGCACTGAACACCCAAACGCTAAAACCCAACCACTGCATGCAAGTGGCCCCCCACCCACATACTGAACACTGTATTGCAAAAGCGCAGACCAGCTGCATATCTGCAGCCGCAATTTGCTTACCTTGTGTGGAAGGTGGCGCCATCCCACCCGTGCCATCGAGCGCCGCCGCACCCTTAGCAGGGTTGGTCTTCCCGGGCTGACTCGCCAGCGCCGCCACACGCGCCAGCTCAGCCTTGATGTCTGAAAAGTCGTTCAGCGCCCCGCTCCCCGCCCCACCATCAGCAGGGTTTAAGGTTGAACCAGTAGGGTTTAGGGTTAGATCAGCAGGTGCATCCTCTGACAGCACGCAATCCAACTTGCCCTCTGCGCTCTGCGCGGCCTGTGCGCTGTCCCCGTAAAAGCTCCATTCCCCTTCGCCCTCTTCAGCTTCGGATAGGGTCAGCTTGGGCCAGGATGTGCTGCTGGACGTCCCGTCAGTAGCTGCTGCGGTGCCTGGTGCAAGACGATTGCTCCATGTTATAACTAATCAGGGCTTAAGGTACACAGTACAGGGTTTAAGGTCACCGGACATGTCTTCCAGCTTGGGCCAGGACGTGCTGCTGGACGTTCCATCAGTAGCTGCTGCGGTGCCTGGTGCAGGATAGTTGCTCAACGTTAGGGTTCAGGATTTAGGGTGTAGGGTTTTAGGGTCAATGGACTTGTCTCCCCATTTCTGCCGCAGATTGCTACTGGAAGTCCCACCAGTAGCTGCTGCGGTGCCTGGTGCAGGACAGTTGCTCAATGTTAGGGTGTAGGGTTAAGGGCTTTAGGGTCAATGCACTTGCCTCCCAGTTTTTTGGCAACAAAGCGCTGCTGAAAATACCTGTAGCAGCTGCTGCGGTGCCTGGTGCAAGCATGATATGGTATACAATACCCAACAACACTCAGCTGGTCTCCCCTAGCTTTGTTCAAATCAATACCACTACACATATATTTATTACAAGTTCCTTTGTCCTTGTCAAATTTCATATGTTATGTATTCCATCACAGCATATGCTGGTGCTCGGCTTGGGCCCTTCTGTTCTTTCCGCCCCATATATTCAACCCATACCTAATGCTGCGACTCCCATGTGACTTTTCCAGTTAACACCATACCTTTTGCTGCGGGTTTCCCGTTCCTGCCAGCGCTGAAAAAGCTCCAGTCCTCGTCCTCCATCGACTGCAGCGGGCTGGTGCTGCGGGGCGTGGTCCTGCCACTGATGGAGGGCGAAATGACCACCCCGTGGATGGGCGAGGAGGGCTCATCCCCGGGGCTTCCAAACCCCCACTGGGCCGCCCCTGTCTCCCATGCATCGGTGTTGAACTCGACAACGTGCGCAGAGTCGCTGCTCGTGGGCTCAGCTGGTGCGCTGGCTGATTCTTGGGTCCCATCCATGGTTGTGCTGTCTTCTGGGGCTGTGGGGGAGGCTCTGTTTTGGACCCTGAATGCCTTCCAGCTCCCTGGCTGGTGGCCACTGCTTGCATGGTTGATGCATGCAAGGACGTGCAGGCTCCTGTGGTCGATGCCTGGCGTGCCTTGCTGCTCTGGCAAGGGTGCATAGACCTGCATGAAAGTATTGTGTTGGGTCAAGCGCCACTCTATCAATGCGCAAACAAAGCATATGCATGCATCAGGACACATACCCAGCAAGCTAGCCTCAAACTATAGAGGGATCAACTTCGCCAAATACAGATAAAATGAAAGGGTTGTGAAACCCAAAATAGGGAAGCACAGAAACTGAACACCTGCTGCTTATGGGTACTCCGTTGCAGGTTTCGAGTTTTGACAGTTTGCACCATCGCCCACCTGAACCACCAAGGCCAGCTGGTCGCCACACAGGTCGCAGCAGCAGTCTTGCAGAATATCAAGAACGTCCGGTTCATCTACCCAAGGCTTGCCACCCATCTTGGTTGCGTACGGGTCTGGCTGTGTTGTGGGCTCGACCATCGGCCCTGGCAATGCCACCCATTGCATGGTCGCCATGTGACGGCAAGGTCACGGCCAAAAGCCAACAAATAGACACAATACAGCCTACTGTTTCAGAGACATCCTTTAGAACCCCACTTCCAACCGACTAGCGCCCGGTTCACCGTGTTGCCAAAAATACTGGGTTCGCACTGTATTGTACCAAATTGCATTGAATGCTGATGCCCGCAGTCGTGTGTATCAGACAATACCAAGCTGGCCAACAATGACAAAGTAGAGTGTATGGACGAACAAATACGAACGCCAGCCTGCCTTACACGCCGTACAAGTACCAGTGCCAAACGAACCAAGTCGTCCCGCAATTGTGTGCCTCAGCCCTCCTAGCCCTAGACATATTATCACCCTCTGTATATCAAGGAAGCGTTCAGCTCGTGGGTTGTCTACAACCGCGTTGTTACTAACAGTGGTAGTGTCGACACTGCTTTAGCTCCACTCCTTCCAGATTTCTTTGCCACGGTCGCACTCTGCTCCCTACCTTTCTGGTCATCTACCGTGCATGCATTGGATGCCTCTGACAGCAATATTGTCTGGGCGACCTAGGTTTTCAGTAAAAAACGACTGTATTAATACTAGACCCTTGCTTTCTGTGTATCAACTGCAGTAAACGTGTGGATTTTAGCTCTTTGTGCTCGTGCCTCGCTCCCCTGCTAGTGAGTTCCGGAGCATCCCACTGTTTGCTGAGCTAGCCTATATGCATGCATAGGGTTACTTCCTTCTATTCGTTCAAATAATAGAGTGGCATGATTCTAAAGCAGTGGCACTTGTAATGCGCTTAGAGAGGCGGCACCTGGAGGTGATATGCTTTGGCCCAAGGCTCATTCGCTATGTGACTGGCCTCGAGCTCCAAGAGGTTTTGACACAGCAAAGGAAAGCTGGACTGGTTGGTGATACAGTGCTGCAACTCCAGGTATGTTGTAGCTCGTCTTTGGGTACGTTGCTGGCAGGAGTCCTTGTCCATTTGACCAGGGATGCCTTGGTACATAACAAGATGTCATTCCTGTTTTGTCAGGTGAGCTAGGCCTCCCCATGCCTGGTTCCCCAAGTGCTGCATCAGAGGTGCCTATCAGTCTGTATCAAACTATGAAGACTCTAACCGCACCTTCTACTAGCTCTTTTGGGTTCAATCTCTGGCGCGGAAAAATTCGCTGCACATCCACGGCAATGCAATGGCGGCTAGGACTCCTCTCCCCTCTGTCATGTTCTGGCCCTGATGTCATGTACCACCTGCCTGAACAAGTTTTATGGGATGCGCAGCACGCACCAGTGTATACTCTGGGCAAACGAGGCGCTCAATCCGACCTCCTACTGGCTGCTGCTGAAGTCCAGGCAAGGGGGATAGAGGTGCACGACAGCCCCAGGGGAGGGGAAACAACCTTCCATGGGCCTGGGCAGTGGGTGCTGTATCCCATCATCAATCTCAGGGAGCTCAAGCTTGGAGCCAGGGCATATGTGGAGAGCCTAGAGGATGCCATGATCAACACCGCGGGTGTTTATGGCCTGCATGCTCAGGTATGCACCATTTAACAGAGTTGCCTGGCTACATGCTGAGCTATGCACCACGTTGCAGGCTTGCATGGGTCGTGCTAGGTACGGTATTGTGGACTGCATGCTCAGCTTACAGACTTCCAAGGCTCAGTGCTGAGGTGGCGTATGCAGTGCTTGGCAGACATACACGCAAAATGCTCAGCTTGTCACCAAGGCTGCAGCATGATTGCTGTATAATTTATGTGCCAAGCGCAATTTTGCACCCACCCATGCGCCAGGCGCAATTTGCACCACCAAGGGTAATAAGATAATAATAGAACTATTATAATCTTATTACCCTTGTACCATCACACCCCGTTGCTAGACCCCAGTATGGCTTCCCAACAGCATGGCATGTAGCTGTAAATGCCGCAGCTTGTTATTGCTCTGAACGGCTGATGCCGCACATCTGCAGGGCCGCATCCCTGGACGTACTGGGGTTTGGGTTGGGGACAAGAAGATTGGGGCTGTGGGTGTCAAGATTTCACACGGCATCACCTCACATGGCCTGGCGTTCAATGTCAACACCGACTTGCGGAATTTTGATGGCATCATTCCATGTGGCAGTGGTGACAAGGAGGTCACCTCTCTGCAGGAGGAGCTTGGCAGGGCCATGGATTTGGGTGCGGTAGGGGAGCAGCTGATCCATGCATTTGCCTCGCTGCATGGGTACACCTCCATCAGCTATAAGGATGGGGCAGGTGTGTTGCCTCTGACCAATAGCTGTGGTATGAAACTGAGTAGGGAGTGATAGGTTGGCAGCTTGCGCCTTTGGGCGTGGATCTAGAACCAACATTTTTGTCTTTGGTTCTTTCATATGGGCATTGAGAACTGGCAGGTTTCCCCAAATTTTAACCATATGGCTCAGTGCTCAGCGGGACGGGCCTGGTGCATAGGGTCTCAATCAATTGTTTCTGTCAATATCTCTTCCATGATTTTTACTCCCGGGTCTGTTGTTGCACCAATGCACAGGTCTCCTGTCAACGTTGCAGTTGGCACTGACAGGGCACCTTGGGGATATGTGAAAGTTATCCCGACTGCACCTCATTGTTGAGTTTTTTTCACCCACAGTTGAGAAATATCTGTTTCAAGTTCAAGTTTGTATCTGCTTTGCTGCCTGTTGGAACCCTGGCGCATTTTGTCATTAAAGCTGTTCCTTAGGATGGGCTTTGCCCCCTGCTCATGGCATGATGGGCAAAGCGATGTAAAAGCCTTCTGATGTACTGCGCTGTGCTCGCCAGGGTATGCATATTTGGTGTCCCAATATGTTGTGCTCTTAGTCTGTAAGCGCACAACGTAACACATCTGCTCATGCCTCCATTCCGCCAACGCTCCAGGCAAGGCCTGGACAAGGCCCTTGGCAAGGGTCAAGGGCTGGGTCAAAGGTTGACGCCGAGAAACATTTCGACAAAAGAAAAGTGGAGCTGCAAACCAAACAGAGTCTTCAAGAAAGTTTCAAACCACATTTGAGCGGTAACATGCCAAGGATATTTGCAAGGCCCTTGTTCAGTGCAATGAACGGGTTTGCATGCATGCAAAAACGCCAGTTTGCATGCCACCAGATGCAACTGTGACTGCGCCACCTATTACATTTGTACCTAAAAGTGGCCAGGTTTCCCTCTTCATTATAACGTGCGTATACACAATATGAACTCGGCAATTTGACAACGCCGTTAGCCCGTAAAACTGGTTGTGAGTAGCATGGATTTTCAACCCTCCACGTCGTCCTCGTCAGTGACCATGGATCTCACAAAGTACGAGCCGCACGGTGACGCTAATTTTACTTTGACAACCAACGATGTGTACAGTGTACGGGTGCACAAGAGCCTCCTTGCCCTCAGCTCAGCCGTGTTCAGCAGCATGCTAGAATCCTGTCTGGGAAACGACATTCCTGTAGACGAAACCAGGGACGAGACAGAGATCCTTCTTGACCAGATATACGTGGCCTTCAACACGCCCATCACCCTCGACAACATCGCCACTCTTGCAAGGCTGGCAGACAAGTATGACATGCCGTTCCTCACAGCCAAGTGCGACGAGATCGCCTCCAGCGGCAGACTCTTCAAGCACACTCCACGAAACTTCCACATTATGGTTGACATAGCCGTGCATGGCAACCTGCCCCAGCTGTCAGCCGACTGTGCCAAGCTATGTGAGGAGAAGGGGCATGAGATTGTGCTTGCCCAGCCTGCAGACCTCATAGAAAAGCTCAACCGGGAGTGGCTCATAAAGCTGCTGACCAGTGCCAATCAAGCTGCATATGAGGCACGCTACACCGTAGCAGCTTGGCAACACTCAGCCTGGGATGAATGGGTGCACACTGACACAGAGGAATGCGGTGCAGTGGTGGTGGACATCGTGAAGTCTGTTCTTGGCTATGTGGACTGCAACCGCACAGGTCAGTGATGGAAACCCCACTGTACATCGGTATTTGTCTCTGCTCTTATGAATGCTGTCACAGTGAGGTGCATCCTCCAGCAGCGGCTACACACCACCCACTCTTGTCCTCCACAAGCCGCTGCAGTAACCCCCCTATCAGCAAGGTCCCTTTTGATGCATGCATGTCATTGAGCACCAGGGTTTTTCACGCTACTAACCCCTTCTTTCTCTGGTGCAGGCGAATGGCGTGACTGCCCTTGGTCTTCCTCCCACCACTGTGAGCACTCTCTTGTACCGTGGCCAGAGGTTGGCAGGGACGGGTCTGACTTCTATCACAAGAAAACACTTGCCATTCTTCGGGAGATCCAGGGATTCCAGGACAGTATGGCCGGCGTGCAAGACGACTAGGATTGAGCGGGGCGCTATCGACAAGTCTAAAACAGGGGAAGGATGAGGGGTGGTTTCAGCTGGACCTCAAAATCACAGCAAGCACAGGGTTGCAGGGGCATTACTGAGCAGCAGCAGCAACAATTTGCCCCAACATCCATCACACTGTCAAGAATTCTGCTTGACGTACAGGAAGTATAGCATATCATCTGGTGCTGATTCAGCACTAGCGGGGATCCAGTCTTATGCTGCTAAGGAGCTGCAGCTTGGAAAAAAATCAGTTGTCACATCTAACAACTTGGCGATGTCCAAGTTGCCAGTAAGGTTAACTAATTTCATAGTGGAAAGGCCTTGGGAAGCATCACATGCTGCTGGGCACCACATGCCAACATTCTTGTCTGGCTTATCCAGACGTGCTTCACATCTCCCTTTCATCACTCTGCAGCAGAGTCCGTGCCCCCAAGTGATGCCGATAATCAAGTTGTGGCGGTGTCAAACAAGACAGGGGTCCTTTGCCAGCGTTTAATTAATTCCTAGAAGAAATACTATGCAATTTTTGCAAAGGGGCGGTGAATATGTCCATCGCAATCGGGGTGGAAGCAATGCATGCATGCATTTGCAGTGCACAAGTACCCAGTAGGTTTCTTCCTTCCAGCAGAGTGTGTACAGTGTTTAGTCAATTGTAACAATGCTGGCATATTGACAAAATCGTGCAGCCTTGTGTGCTTGGGGTTGTTGGAAGCACAGGAATACCCCAAAGTCCTGCGCCAAGCCATGAGCAGCCCAGCTGCCTCTGGGCCAGAGCCAGTGGCCAAAAGAGCCAAGAAAGAGGACACGAAGGAGGTCAAAGATACTTCAACATCAATATGGACGCCAACACCTTGTGTAATTGTTGAGTACAGTACAGTACTTTTGAATTGTCGTTTGTGCACTCACCCATGTTGCTGGTGTATGTAATTCTCAGCACTTCCGCTGTTGTTTTCAACTGCGCTGGCACAACATGAACGCAACAACCCGCAACGATTTAGCATACCGAGATGTGGCAATTGCAGACCTGCTTGGAAACTTTCCTGCAGCCACTCACTGCATGTACCATGTGCTGGCGGCATCAATGGGCCCAGTGAACCAACCCTTTATTTTGGTCAATAAAAACTGCATTCCAGCAGTACAGCCTCAGTCTTGCATCTTGCAGTTCGTGCGTCACCTAATTCAGAGGCTGACTTGGCAGGTGTTGCATCGCTTGTGAAGATATCAAAAGTCGAAGGTCTTATGCATGCAGATGATGCAGCAAATATGGCGCAGTGGGTACCCTAGCCATGGTATGCTTCCCAACACCATGTGGTTGAGAACCATTCCCAACCCACCTGATTTGCTCCACACTGTGAACGACTGTATCAATGATTGAGACTGCATCTGCTGGCCAACCACGGTTTACTCCAAACAAACCCTAGGCAGCTGCGGGACCCTGTCTAGGGGTCGGAAGGTCAGGCGGTTGCGGGACTGGCGGCATGATGGTGGGCAGGGAGCGGCCTATTGTTGCTCCTTGATTTTGGCAGTAGTAAAGCACAAAATGATGTGCATCAACAAGGATGCTATCGATCAAGCAACCACCCACGCAAATTCAGGGTGTTTTCAAGCTTGGTTAGGGTTTGTCTTAGCCCTTGTAACGGGGATGGAAACGTGGCGCTTATGCATGAATGCATCTTTGCACGCGAAGCAGGGGTAAGCCCAGAATACTGGAGCCTGGGGGCTGTTAACCACAAGCTTCCAGTATATTTTGTCTTGTACAAGTGCCGCAAAGAGTTCCGTTGACGCCGCTTGATTGAGCAACCGAGGGCATCACAATACTTGCCTAGCATCTGCAGCTGTGAGCAAAAATGGCCAGGAGGAGGGCGGACCCGATGGAGGTCACCAAGTACGACCTGCACAGTGACGCTGCTTTCTCCCTGAATACCAGCGATGGCTACAGCATACTGGTGCACAAAAGCGTGCTGGCTCTCAGCTCAGGCGTCTTCCATTCCTTGCACCCTCAGGTGTGCGAGGGTGACGAGGTCTCTGTGGACGAAACGTGGGAGGAGATAGAGGTTCTGCTTGACCAGATATACATCGCTTTCAAGACGCCCATCACCCTCGACAACATCGCCACTTTGCACGGCTGGCAGACAAGTATGACATGCAAATCCTCAAGGCCAAGGTGGACGAGATCGCCTCCCATGGCAGCCTCTTTGGGCTAACCCCAGAAAACTTCAACATCATGGCTGACATTGCCATCCAAGGCAACCTGCCCCAGCTGTCAGCTGACTGTGCCAAGCTATGTGAGGAGAAGGGGCATGAGATTGTGCTCTCCCAGCCAGCTGATGTGATAGAGGAGCTCAACCGGGAGTGGCTCATAAAGCTGCTGGCAAGCGTCTCGCAATATGCGTACGATGCACACTACACCGCGAAAGCTTGGCAGGCGGCTGCTCGCACGCAGGCTGACATGCAAGGAATGGACAGGACCGTGGTGCTCAGCGTTGTGAACTCAGTTCTGGCCTATGTGGACTTGGACACCGGAGGTCAGTTTGGTTCAAGCAGGGTGTGTGTTAAGCAGTGTATAGTCACGCCATTTGCCTCGAGCGTTTGGTGTGCAGTCATGATTTTTTAGTTTAACGCACTGCGTAACCCAGTGCAGAGACCCACGTATCCCTGCCAATAAGCCCTCTCTGGCGCATGGTTGTCACAAAGCGCCAGGGTTCTCCAGGGCACCACCCCTTATGTCTTTTCCCCTGTTATGTCACCACCCCTTATGTCTTTTTCCCTTGTTCCAATGCCCGAGCCTGACAGGCGCGGGACTGACGACTATCATAAGAGGATAGTCGACGAATTCTGGAACATCATGCCCGACTCCATGCGGGATCAGCATGGTTGAGCGGGCGGGCCCGGGTGAAGATGGCCAATGTGAATCAAAGTGACGGAGACGGGGAGGCGGAGCAGGGCCAGCATTGGGATTTATAGCGGCCTGCTGCATACAGGCGGAGGTCCGCTTTGCAGCAATGACTGGGGATCGTATCAAGTGGCCCCAACACATAGTGTTGAACGTTTCAGGTAGTTTTGCTCATGCATCACACCTAGAAGGGAGTGATTGTGCTGGTGCTGGTGCTTGGGAGGATTGTGCTTCAGCCTGTGTTCAGTTTATGCAATTTTTGCAGTTTTTCATGTTGTGCTTCAGTGTGTGCAGTGTGTGCAGTTGCTGCGTGACCAACCAAAATGTTACCTTGGATACATTGATGTCCACATTCAAGGCTTTGCTGCAGTTCCGGTTGCATTGTCTTTTTTTTCTGCGTTTTCTTTGGCCTGTGAACCTGCAGCTCATGCAGGCAAGGCCGCAGAAACATAGTACAGACCAAGGCAAGGTTGGTAGAGTTTCTTAATCCATACAGTACTCTTGAAATTACGCACTGGTATACCAGGAACACATAAAATGCAGTGCCCATACATGCTTGATCGGACAGTGTGGCTGCAAGTGTGCTGTTGCACTGCTGACCGACGTGAAGAGTTTGTTCTGGTTGGTGTCACTTCCCAATCTTATGGCTGCCCAGTCGCGCCTTGCAACCTTTTTGGGTAACAGTCAATTCTTATAAATATTTTTTGGTTTTCAATAGTACACAACGATATGCAACGCAGAGCTGTTTCATTCTTGCAAGAATTTTGGACGCCAGTTTACAAGGCAAACATCGCAGTTGCCTGCAGTTGCTGAAAATGGCAAAGGCAACTGAGTGGCTGTGCGCTTACCATATTGAAGCATGCCTTTGGCATTTTTGTCTTCTTTTCATTTTTTCTTTTCATGGACATGGGTGATTCATCGCACAAGTGGGCGATGAGCATGGGCTCTGCAAACGTTGACTGTGCTGACCAATGCTAGTGGGTAGACTGCTATAATTTTACAAGGCAGCCGTGTATTTGCCCAGCGGCGCTAAACCTGGGGCAACATGGGGCATGGCGCAACTATGTGGCAAACATGGGCAAAAGTGCAAGTTGTTCCATCCCAAATGGAACTGATGGAACACGTTTGGGACCCTGATCCAAGCAGCTTCGCATTGGAACTGACACCAGAATACCCTTAAAGCTGGGTACATTTGAAAGCTGGGGTCACCGCAAAGACTGGGTACGGGCGGTTAAGATGTTTACTGGAACGGGGATGCACAGTTACATGCCAGAACATGCCAGCAGTTTCAAACAAACCTTGGCAACGTTCACTCTCACCACGTCCATCTGGTACCACATTTATCATAAGAGTGTTGTGCCATCATTTTTCTATGGTCTGTCTGAACGGGAATACAAACCGACGTCGCCTGCTTGCAACGTTTTGAAATGCATGCATGCACCACTGAGGTTTCGAACTTCCGACGTTACTTTCCAGCAAGTGGGTGACCTGTGAACAACTCTGACTAATCTTTGACTCATTTACCATTAAATCATACACGAGCTTGCCCAACCATTGCACACAAGGCTCCCCGACCAATATTGCAGAAGCCCACGTTTGACCCCTGGCGCAAAGAGACATGGCTGCAGTCAAGTCCAACAAAAGAGCCAAGTTGAAGGAGGTCACCAAGTACGACCTCCATGGTGACTCTGGTTGCACCCTGAAAACCAACGATGGCTACAGCATACGGGTGCACAAAAGCGTTCTGGCTCTCAGCTCAGCGGTCTTCAGTTGCATGCTGGAGTCATGCGAGGGGACTGAGATACCAGTAGACGAAACCAAAGAGGAGATGGATATCCTCCTTGACCAGATATACATCGCATACAAGACGCCCATCACCCTGGACAACATCGCCACCCTTGCCCGGCTGGCTGACAAGTATGACATGCCGTTCCTCAAGGCCAAGTGCGATGAGGTTGCCTCCACCAGCCTCTTTGAGCAGAGTCCAGAGAACTTCAGCGCCATGGCTGACATTGCAGTGCAAGGCAACCTGCCCCAGCTGCTAGACGACTGTGCCAAGCTGTGTGAGGAGAAGGGGCCA
The DNA here is from genome assembly GCA_032358255.1 of Heterotrichella gracilis. Classification (NCBI taxonomy): domain Eukaryota; class Xanthophyceae; order Tribonematales; family Xanthonemataceae; genus Heterotrichella; species Heterotrichella gracilis. The sequence continues at coordinate 61,607 of JAULBX010002999.1, forward strand.
GACATCGTGCTTGCCCAGCCCGCCAGTCTCATAGAAAAGCTCAACAGGGAGTGGCTCATAAAGCTGCTGGCCAGCGTGTCAAGGAAGGCATATGAGGCCCACTACACCACACACGCTTGGCAGGCGGCTGCGCTGTATCTGCTGGAGCAGTCGGATGAGAACCAAAGTGTGGTGCTGGACGTCGTGGTTGAGGTCCTCGCCTATGTGGATCACAACAGCGCAGGAGGTGGGTTGTGCAGGCAGGGTGGTGGGTTATTGCGCCTGTGTGAGTGCACGTGGGTGTGGTTGCGCAAAATTAACAAACAAGAACCTGCGCGCAAAACATATAAAGTAAATTTATGTGCGGCTGGTACCCAAGCTGAGCATTGCAATCTCTTGGTGCACAGTGCAAACCCTAACGCAAACCCTACCGCACAAACGCTGCAACCCTGCTGGGAATAACCCTACTGAAAACCCCAATTGCAACCTTGCCACAGACTCCCAGTGCCCTATGCAACCTCACTATAAACTACCTGTGCCCTTGCTACAGCTGAAGGAGCAGTGTATGCGGCGTGGAAGCCCTCCACCCACCACCCGCAGTCCCTGGTCCCCGTGCCTGAGGATGGCAAGGAGGGATCTGACTTTTACTACAGAAAGACAGCCCGCAAATTTTGGGAGTTCATGTCCCATGACATGCAGTTGGAGCATGCACGGGCTTGTCCAGACGAGCTAGGGAGCAATGGATAGGAGCAAGGGGATGACGAGGAAGAAGATGAATCCGATGAGGAAGAGGAGGGGGAGGATGCGTGGGCCTGAAACTAAAGAGTCGATCGATACAGCATGTATACATATGGCTGGGGACAATTGCCTAAGTTTAGGGACCAATGGCAAGGAGCAATATGAGTGGGGTAAGAAATTGCAGCATCATGCAAAGATTGTCGTCCTACTCCTCCAATACATGTACAAAGAGTTGACATTTGTATGTACCCTATCCTTGAACATGGGCAATGATTAGGGGAGTTGGTGCAGAGAGAGAGTTGCCTTTCTGTCTACTACTCCCTCTGCTGTTTTGCTGTCCCATAATCATTGCACAGTCGAGCCCAAGTGTTGGTTGCATTCAAGTTGGAGCTCAAGACAATATTCAAACTGGCCACTTTGCAACCCTGGCATGCATGATAGTTTTTTGCGCATTCCGCTTGCAATTACAATTCAGCTTTCCTTTGCTGCACTTGCAATTTATCCAGCTGCCCTTCTTGCGGAAACACCACCTGCCTTCCCTCTTCAGAGTATTTACACCGTCAGGCGTAGGAGCAATTGCCATTTATTTCCGTTGACAGCTTTTGTATGCAAAGAGCGTCTCAAGTGGTCTCCTTTCTTGCTGTCGTCACACTGTGCGCCACAAGCCATTTTTTGCCGCAAATGCAGTGCACATGGAATGTGGTAGCCTGGGATCTTCCTGCATGAGGTACATGCAATTGCAATATAAATGGCTCACCATTGTTTGCTCTGAACCTTTACTGAATGAATTTCTGAATACCCCACCCCTGGCAATTATTATTGGATGGATTTAGTCAACTCCCAGTAATTCACTGACGCATCAGCATTGAAGCCTACCTTCAGCAGGTCCTCAGGTTGTGCAAGATCAGCAATCGTGTAAGCACTGCCAATCAAGCACTGATTGGCGCCGCCATGGCATGGCATGTACCACATTGGGTGGGCAACGCGGTACACATAGCAGTAATGGATAATACTGCAGTGCATGCCCCTAACTAAAGTAGGTTTGGAACCACCCTAGCACCTGTATGTTTCTCGCAGCTTGATGGTTAGACTCCCTGCGTGGTGGTCGACAGCTGCACCATTTTCAAATGGAGTGCTGCAGTGCAGCCAAGTGGCTCGATACAAATAGGCCCCACGTGCTCTTCGCCCAGAGCAATAGCCCGCCCGGCTTGTAGGTGCACGATAAGCGCAGAGAGAAAGAAGCTCCAAAACAGTGCAACACAAAACTTGTATTTCTGCAGCTGCGGGGTGGCACCGACGGTCAGCCTGCTCAGGTGTGTCATGGCAGCTGCATGGCAACTTATCCAATAGGTTGGACAGTTTTGTTGGGCGGCCAGAGTGCTGTAGCCTGCAGAGCAGCTGCGTTCGCACAGATGAGGTTCCCAGTGGCGTGTCGACGGCAGCCTCCACGCCAGTCTTCAAAGCCTAAACTTTGCAACTTGCTGCCATTAATCCGTAACCAGCGACGAGCAATTGCAAACCTGATACACGCGCGCGCAAGCGAATCTAACACCGACAGGGCAACTGCCTACTCTTTCATTGACTACCGTGATCTTCTACCGCTTAAGTGGCCAATATGGCAACAGGTGCATACGTAACCGAGGCCGACTACGGCAGTGCGACTGGTTACCAAAAAGGCATGGGTGGTGACAGGCGCCTGACGCTGGTCCTGCACAATGCGGTTGACCTGCCCGACAAGGAGTGGTTCTCAAAGCAGAACCCTTACGCTGTGATTGAGGTGGGCAACAGGCGCTTTGAGAGCAGCGCCTGCAGGTCTGGAGGCCAAGACCCGTACTGGGACGAGAACTTCGAGTTCCAGGTAAAATTTGCCTGTCAAAATCCAGTGCTGCATGCATCTGTGCATGTGTTGGACAGGTGACTTGCAAAAAGGGCAGTGGCAAAGGCAGCACCCAATGGCACACTGCTTACGTGGACTGCGCATGGGCTTGGCATCGTCCCCTGCACTGCGCTTCGTTGTAGTGCCCCTACGAGATGCCTGCCAGATAATGCAGCAACTGTACACCCCTTATATTTTGTAGCCCACAGATCAATTATAAGGGGTGTACAGCTGCTGCATGTATTTGCTGTAACTTTGTGACCCCTTATTATATAATTATGAGCTACTTTTGCACACATAAAATTAACAACGCAGCCGTTGGTATATCCCACACAGGACTGGTTACACTTCCAGGCGTTCTTGACTGCTGCAACTCTAATAAGGTTGAGGGAGTGATTGCTCAACCCGTTCTTCTCCCAGATGTTTCGTTATTACTTCCATCGCTGCGCAGGTACCATCCACAGCCAACAACATCGACATCACCCTGTACAACAAGAAGCGCCTGATGCCCGACAAGAGCATCGCCAAGGCCACCATCTCCCTTGCCAGCCTCCAGGACCAGTACATGGAGGAGGTGCCCCTGATCACCAATGCTGGGAAGTCCGCCGGGGCCCTGCGCATCAGCCTCACTGGGTCCACAGCAGCAGCAGGCAATGGCACTGACATGGGGACTGCTATGACAGAGGGGCAGAACGTCAGGGCGCCTGGCCTGGTTGCAGAGGATGCTGTGAGTGACAATAGGGGAGGGTGTAGGGTGTAGGATGCTGCAAGTGACAGGGGTGGTGCTCGATGTGTGTACTCAACATGTGTGGGGGTGTCAATGCCGATTATTCAGATTTATTAGTGCTGGCGGTGCTCAATGTGTGTATGGTCTGTCAAATTAAATACTGATTGTTTATATTTATTAGTGCTGCAGAATTGCATGCTGCAGAAATGCACGCTGGTAGTTGTCCTCTGGTGTTTGCCTTGCAAAGTTACTGCCATCAAATAAGGTGTTGCGGGTGATGCCGACTGAACTGTTTTGTTGCTGACATGTCGAGTGGCCAATGGTTGTGCTGGCCTTGCTAACAGAAAAATCCTTGCCACTTCTGCAGGAGGTGTGCAAGGCTGAGGAGTTTACCACCGCGGAGGACCGCACCCGCGTGCGCGCGGTCACTGACACCCTGCAGGAGCACCGCCCCGTGGAGCAGACCTATGTGAAGGAAACTAACTACAAGGGGGAGCGCGCGCTGGGTGACTATACTGAGAGTGAGGGCGTGGAGGAGCGCGTGGTGAAGGAGACACCAGCTGCGGTAGGGTTTAGGGTTTAGAGGGATCGGCTACCTGTGGGTCATGTGGCCTGATGCATGTGGCTCTGGCTGTGATCAAGGTGAAGAATGTTTGGCTATACCCTTAAAGGATGATTATGGTTAGATGTACGTGACAGATGTAGTGGAAAGTTTAATCTGCTTATTATTATGCAATCATGAGGTTGATATTATTAGCACTTGTTGCTGCACACGCTCCTTGAATGTAGCCTTTGAACAACTCCTGTATTGCATTCAACAATTTAAACAATTTGAGCTTATTGGCATGTAATCAAATGCATTGCACATCCTTGCCACTGGTATACACTTTTGTTGGAAGTCTGGATGGTTTTGCTGACACTGGGATTAAACTTGTGCTATTGTCCCAATCTTATACAGGAGGTGGTGCTGCCTGCCCCCGAGGTTGCTGCCACCAGGGAGGATCGTGTGCACCGTCGCCAAGTCACCGACACCATCCAGGAGCACCGCCCAGTGGAGCAGACCTTTGAGAAAGCAACGCGCTACGCTGGGGAGCGTGCGCTGGGCGACTATTCCGAGAGCCAGGGTGTGGAGGAGCGTGTGGTGAAGGAGACACCTGCTGCGGTGAGCCCGCTAGTGCAGCCATGGGGTTGTAGCTCAAATGTGTGACGTGCATATGGTGATGTTGGGGGGAGGCGTTGCGCATGCCAGCAAGACATCGGTTGGGAGCTCGATGGGATGAATGGTGGTGCAACAGATTCACAGCAAAAAGCGCTAAGATCATTACAAAAGACAATGTAGATCCCACTGCAGTTGTGACCTTCTGTTGCCATGCAGCAAGCTATCTGCTACTCTAGTTGGAGAGTTGCCTGTGGATGCTACAATGCCCTTTCACGGCCTATGGAACTGTCGTTGATCTGGCTACTTTTTAATGCTGCAGGAATTGGAGCTGCCAGCCCCCCAGATTGCGGCCACCCAAGAGGATCGTGTGCACACCCGCCAAGTGACTGACACTGTTCAAGAGCATCGCCCAGTGGAGCAGACCTTTGAGAAAGCAACGCGCTATGCTGGGGAGCGTGCTCTTGGTGGATATTCCGAGAGGCAGGGTGTGGAGGAGCGTGTGGTGAAGGAGACGCCAGCCATGGTGAGTATAGCCAGGAGTGTTGTGATGTAAGGGTTGATGATGGTAGAAGGTGATGGTATGCATGCCAGGCAATGACTAAGGTAGGTAATGTTGAGATTGTAATAAGGGCATGGCACTCCTCATCTTGCAGCAAACTAGCTGTTACTCTGATGTGAGGCTATACACCTATGCGTGCCGCAGTCAGTGATTTAATTTGTCCCTGTCACTTGAATTGCAAGTGTCTACTTGTCTACTTATCCATTTCCTTCTCTGTGCAACAGGAAATGGAGCTGCCTGCCCCCGTGGGTACTGCCACCATGGAGGATCGTGTGCACACCCGCCAAGTGACCGACACCCTCCAGGAGCACCGCCCAGTGGAGCAGACCTTTGAGAAGCAGACGCGCTATGCAGGGGAGCGTGCCCTCGGGGAATATTCAGAGAGCCAGGGTGTGGAGGAGCGTGTGGTGGAGGAGACTCCAGCCAAGGTATTGTGCTACATTCATCTGCTGACTAGCCTGCAATTGTATCATAAGAAATATCTGTGCACATCATTAAAATAATGTACACTACTATCTATGTGGGATTTCATTCTTGGACCGTGACCATTGATGAGCATTGTAATTGACAGGAGTGTACCTGAGTGAATTTCACCAACTATTAAAAGCAGCCTTCTTCCCTTGCATCACTGCTTCTATCATTCTGCTGAAGTGGAACACTGGCGTGATGTTGCTTTCAGTAAATAAATAAAAAACAATATTGAACAAATTTCTTTACAACTTGCAGGAAGTGGTGTTGCCTGCACCCACTTACACTGGTACTCAGGAGGACAGGTTCCAAACCAAGGCTGTCACTGAGAGGCTGAGGGAGCATTGCCCGGTGGAGCAAAAGTAAGTGCAAAGCGCCTTGTACGCACAGTGATAATGATAATGCCAATATGGCGATCAACATATATATCCATGTCTTTACATTACCCTTTACATTAACCCCCTTGTGCAATATAGCAAACAATGAAATGGCATATAACAGTGTATTGCCGTCATCGAGACTACTACTGTCAACAATTACCTTAGCACCTGATAAAACCTTTTCACATAATAATTGGAAATTGATGGTGTTTGCAGGTATGCGAAAGAGACACGCTACCGGGGCGTGAAGGAGTTGGGTGCCTATACTGAGTCTTTGGGAGTGAGTGAGCGTGTTGTGGAGGAGACTATCTCCCAGGGCAAGTGCGGGAGTGCAAAGGTTGTCCGTCCTGGTACAGGTGAATATTTGGCCCTTGCAACCGTGACATAATCCAGATAAAGCTGGGTAATTGTGAATAGGCCTGTACATTACTAACAAGGTTTGCATTGCCAAGGTTGCCAACTGTGGCTTGGATGGCTATCATATGTGTGTATCTTCTCCATGTCTGAAAATGAGATCTGAAGTGAGGTGCAGAAATATGGGATTATAAAGTACGCCTGCTGCTGGAGCAATATAAACGACATTTTGCTAGCCCCTGCCTTTGAATGTAGCTTGATGTAGTTGCATATGCAAGGTATGTAATGGTTGACATTGTTCTGTGGGCTATGCAGAGGAGTGAAGAGGGTGACTGGAATGTGAACGAAATGCTGGGCGCTTGTCAGCAAAGTGCATATATGCAGATAGAAAAGATGGGGACTGGCGGATGAAAGCAGGAGAATTTGTGTAAACTTTTGATTGTTTACCTATTGCCTGATATTGCGCGTAGTCACTAACAATATCTTGCATGCTGCATTTTTTATCGTCAAACAATGTTTTTATAATGTTGTGTTGTTGTTGCGGTGTGGCTGGTGAAAAGTGGTCTAACAGGCAAAAACCTGAACGGTTGTGAAATGGATAAGTAAATAAATAGAAGTATACGTTTTCTGTTACATAGGATGAAAATGGCATGTGTTTTCAGCAAAGTATTGCTTCAAGCCCAATTTCTCCAAGCCAATATTTGGTAGGAGCAGAAGTTTGTAACATTTTCAAGTACAGTTGTCATTGCTTTGTGAGCTTCAGAAAAAAGCTTATGCAATTCAATTGTATGTGGAAAAAAGGTAGTAAGAAATATATCTCAAAGCTACATTGCACCTGGCGTGAATATGGAGATTATATGACCATGAAATAAAGATGATTGTGGTTCACCAGCAACAGCTTAACCTCCCACTGCCCTTCATTGCAGTCTGCGCACGACGCACATACAGATATTGCAAAGAAAAGAGCTATTCGAACAATTCTGTCGCCTCTGTGCACTCGTGATTCTGCATGCTGTACACATACTTACCATACTTTGCTGCAAGCCAATGGGCTACTAGTTCATCGCACAAAATGATGTTTGTGCCACAGTAACTATAATGCTGCCGCTTGCAAGGCAACACGTTACAGCCTGTTGACATCATGATGATCATTGCGCCCTTCCCACTGAGTCTCCGCTTGGACCTGCTGAAGGTTCCCACTCCCACTGGCCTCCCGTTGGCATTGTCCAGGATTGTCATGACTTGGACAAGTGAAATTGCTCATAAAATGGTTTCACACTAGTTACTGTGCCACAAACCCTGCAAGGCCCTTGCCAAGGGTTGATTTGGGTGATCAAGCGATTTGATCATTCCAGCCTCCATCTCAAGGGATGCAATGCAGCATGGAAACGAGCTGGGCAGCGCGCATGTGATGCACACTGCCCATGTGCCGCACATGGCACAGGTAAATCACGGCCCCATCCCAGGGTTTGCATGCAGGTGAAGCGCAGGCAGGCAGAAGCTCCAGACCAGGTTCGCCATACAAAAGCTCCCTTCACATGCTGCTTTTAGACTGCACGTGCAGCTCTTGCAGCTGCACGGCACCTCACCCTGTTGGGCTTGTTGGTCGGTGAACAACGCAGCCAGTGCAGAAGCAAGGCAGCCTCTGGTGCGAATTTCCGGGGCAACACCGACAACAAACTCCTCAAAATTCGACTCAAAGGCTGAAGCTCTTGGCAAACCGTTCTCCAGAGTGTGTTTTCACCTGTACCCCTCTGAGCTTGAAGCAAACTGTTGCAAACCTGCTGCACACTGTCAATCGAAGGCACCTGATAATCTTGCCCCCCTCGTGCAGCTGTAGCTTTCCAGTTTTTTACTGTGTTCTGAAGCTCCCCCTGGGCCAGTCGTCATTATGGCAACAGGTGCATTCTCTACGGCTGCTGGCAATGTGGCTGGCCACCACAAAGGCATGGCCACCGGTGAGAGGCGCCTGACGATGATCCTGCACAATGCAGTTGACCTGCCTGACAAGGAGTGGTTCTCGAAGCAGGACCCCTACGCAGTCTTTGAGGTGGGACACAGGCGCTTCGAAAGCAGCGCCTGCAGGGCTGGAGGACACAACCCCTACTGGGACGAGCAATTCGACTTTGAGGTGAGCCTGTCCCTCCCACTGGACTAGTGACAAGGCTCTGACAGTGCCGTTGTGTCTGCGTTTTGGACGTGTTCTTGATACTGCCATGTACAAAGGACTGTCAACCCCTGCCTGAGACTCTCATGTTGCTAATACTATAGCTGAGCTCACAATCCTTGAAAAAGGGTGGGATGGGATTCACTTCACATGACACTGTGGCCCATGCCATGAGCAGTACTGGTGTGAACCACAGTGCCACTGGGCATTTCCAGAAGCAGAGGCCTTTTGCAAGACCAACTATTGCCAGCAGCTGGGACCATTTCCATAACCAACCACGGCTGTGTGACACACTGTACTCAACTGTTTTCTGGCCGCTGCACAGGTGCCGGCTAACGCAAACAGCATCAAGATCACGCTGTACAACAAGAACCGCCTGAGGCCCGACAACATCATCGCCCATGCAGCCATCCCACTGGACAGCATCCAGGACCAGTACATGGACATAGTGCCGCTGATCACCACTGCTGGGAAGCCTGCTGGCGCCCTGCGCATCAGCATCACCGGGTCAGCAGCGGTTGCAGGGAGCGTTGGCACAGGCACTGAGGCGCGCGCAGAGAAGGTGCAGCATGTGGTCCAGGAGACTCCTGTTGCAGTGGGGCACAAGACCCACGGGCAGGGCTTGCGCGCAGGGAATGCGGTGAGTGGAAGGGATGGTGGTCCTGAGATTATATGGTGACCTGTGCATGTTTCACAATTCTGAGAATGTTGAGGATATACAATGGTTTACGTCTGCCACTGTTGCCCAGCCGCTGGAATATGTGGGCAAGAATTGAATGACTGAGTCTCAGATATTCAGTGCAGCGTGTATTCGCTTGCTGGTGTGAGTCACATCTGCTGCACAGCTTTACGCCATGACATTGACTTGTTAATGCAGTCCATTTCCTGATTGTTATATGTACTCATTGCTAAATTCTTCTCGGAGCAAAGTGTTTGCTGGGTGCCAAGACTCCTGATATGATTGGCCCATGGTAGCTTAGCCTACAAATTGTCTGCGTTGCAATTTACTAAGGCACTGCATTCAGCACTCTCAAGTAAGAAGCCAAGTTTACTGCTGCCTGTTGTGCTGCAGGAGGTGTGCAAGGCTGAGGAGTTTGCCACCACTGAGGACCGCACCCGCGTGCGCGCAGTCACCGAGACCCTGCAGGAGCACCGCCCAGTGGAGCAGACCTACGTGAAGGAGACGCACTACAAGGGGGAGCGCGATCTCGGGGGCTATGCTGAGAGCCAGGGCGTGCAGGAGCGCGTGGTGAAGGAGACGCCAGCCTCGGTAGGGTCTTTAAACCCTACATTAGAGTTTAGGAGGGTTTGGTCACCTGTGGGTTAATTGGTGTAGACAGACCTGTACACGTTGGCAGTGTTCAGGGTGATAGCGCCTACATGCATTGGTTCCTGCGTTCAGGGTAGTAGTGCCCACAGTGGGACACGCTGCAGCGGCATGCTTGCATTCCTTGGGCATCCACTCAACCCACTAGAACAAAAATGGGGCGCAATAATCACATCTGTACTGCTGGGATGCCCATGATGCACCTGATGTTCTCCTTGTAATGGGTCTTTTGCTGTCACTCATTATGAGGTGCAACTCTTTAATTAATTTGCTGTTCCCCAACCTGGTTCACTGTGTGCTGCAGGAGGTGGTGCTGCCCGCCCCCCAGGTTGCTGCCACCCAGGAGGACCGTGTGCACACCCGCCAAGTGACCGAGACTGTCCAGGAGCACCGCCCAGTGGAGCAGACCTTTGTGAAGGAGACACGCTATGCGGGGGAGAAGGCGCTTGGTGGCTACTCCGAGAGCCAGGGTGTGCAGGAGCGCATCGTGAAAGAGACACCTGCTGCGGTGAGTGTAGTTGCATGATATGTATGCGCATGCACCCGTGCCCTGCGTGGGATGCATTGTCCCACAGTATCCACACGCTAAGCACTCCTGTTTATGCTATGAGCCGTGGCCCGTGCCAGTCCCTGTACCACTACATGTGAACCAGATCTATCGTCATGCGTATATGCCATTAAACAGCAAAGATCCCCACACTAGCACTCCTTTTAGCAGCAGTCCTTGTGTGAACTGATAAGGTCCTGAAATCATGGCGAAGGTGATAGCGGACATGCCATGACAGTCAAGGCTACCAGCTTTCGGCACTAATACAATAATATATTTTTCTTGTATATGATGGGTACTGGTTTTTTGAGGTCCTGCATTATTCATGGCAATGCAAGTGGCGTGCTCTGTGCGCACTGGGAACTGCTGGATGCCATTTGAATAAAGTCCCAACTCCATGCCATGCAGATGATGTATACCTTTGTTCCCTTGCGCCATGTGCAGTTAATGTGGGCTGGTTGCTAAACAGCTTGTTTATTTGTGTTTCAGGAGATTCAGCTGCCAGCCCCCCAGGTTGCCGCCACCCAGGAGGATCGTGTGCACACCCGCCAAGTGACTGAGACTGTTCAGGAGCACCGCCCAGTGGAGCAGACCTTTGTGAAGGAGACACGCTATGCGGGGGAGCGTGCGCTTGGTGGCTACTCCGAGAGCCAGGGCGTGCAGGAGCGCATGGTGAAGGAGACACCAGCTGCGGTAAGACTTTAGTGCTGCATCTCGTACCGTCATGGCACTATGTGTTGCTTAGTAATGCAACAGTTGCGCTTGCACGGCAAAATGAATCATTTACTATAGGTGATTACTCAAAGCCAGTTTTGAATGATGTTAGGTTGCTAAAATAGGATGAGTGCTATTGATGTCACTCACATGATGGACCTGGCTATGTCACACTCATTCTTTGCTTCTGGTGCTGGTTTTGAAGGAACTGAGGTTGTACATTGTAGATCTCACATGTTGAGAGGCATGCGGCGCCCTGGTGCCGCGCATTTAGGGACGCTGCCATCTATCCTTGAACTTGAAAAAACAATATTCTCATCCTCCGTCACCTTGATGAAAATTCTGGAATTGCAAGAGTTGGAGGATAAGCTGCGTAGTCATTTTTTTTTTTTTTTATTGGTGTCGCAGGAGGTGGCGCTGCCCGCGCCACAGGTTGCCGCCACCCAGGAGGACCGTGTGCACACCCGCCAAGTGACTGAGACCGTTCAGGAGCACCGCCCAGTGGAGCAGACCTTTGTGAAGGAGACGCGCTATGCGGGGGAAAAGCCGCTGGGAGCGTACGCAGAGAGCCAGGGCGTGGAGGAGCGTGTTGTGAGAGAGACTCCAGCCAAGGTCAGTGCTGACGAGGTTGCTGCCACTGTCAAGCAATGCTCATTTTGAAAATTATTTATAAAAAATATATATGTCACTACATATATAGGACACGGCCTGTTGCTGCCGCAGTCGAGTGCACAGCATCTCCTGCCCACACACACGAGTGTATCAAACTTTGCCACTGACTACAAGCTCTGCTCTGCTTCACTACACTCTTTGCTCGCAGCGCCTTGTTCACTCATGGCCTTTAGGCTGCTGTGGTTGTCACTGCGAGTGATTACTATCCCGAGGCCATAGGTGAAGAAGGCGCTATAAGCAAAGAGTGTAATGGAGTAGACCAGAGCAGAAAACACGTTGTTGTCCAGTTGTTTATTACTCCCGGCTTCCAATCCAGTAGTGCACGTGGGGACCATGCGTGAGTCCAAGGAGGCACAAAAGCTGCTTACAGGGTGTTTAGTACATAGGGTTGCAACTTGATGTGTTGTCATATGGACTGTGTATATGTGGTACCTTGCAGGAGGTGGTGCTGCCTGCTGCCACCTACAGTGGAACTCAGGAGGACAGAGCGCAGACCAAGGCAGTCACTGAGACACTGAGGGAGCACCGCCCAGTGGAGCAGCAGTAAGTGAACAGCTACTGAGCGTGCAGTCATGCTGCAGCAGTACCATTTATATGGGGAGTTAAAGTCCCCATATATATAGGGGATATAAGTGGATTTTTTGGGGTTTCTGAACACGATAGTCCATTTTGTTTGACTGCCATTGTGTATTGACGTAACAATCTCGGTTCTGACTGTGTTGCTGAGTTGTGCTGGAGCAACATAGTGCTGTTTAGTTCCACCGCAGATCAGCAGCACGTCAATTTTGAGATTGTTATGTCGGTTCACAATGGCAATCAGAGTACATTCCATTTGTGCATTTTGTCACGTTAAAGTATCATGTACTGGACAGTTGCCAGCATTGTGCAGCTGCTTGCACAATTAGCCATGGTGTTTCTTTTCGTTTTCTTTTCATAATTTTACGTGGTGTAGGGAAGCCTATGACACATTGTGACTTGGACTTTGTGTAACCCTAAGGGTCAGTTGCACAGGATGAGAAGTATTGAGCTGCGAAGGTGATTGGGGAGAGGCTGCTGTAGAATGTTCTTGGGTTTGATCAGGGAACCTTGTTGCAATATGCACACATGACGCATCTCTCATTCTCGTGTGCCATGCCAGCTAAGCACCAGCGTGGGTGAGGTAGGCAGCATATGTGCAGGCTGCAACAAGCTAGACCCTGAACAATTTCCAGATATTTTCAAATTTACAGCAGGCTCTTGCTTAGTATTGTTACAGGGCCTTGTGGCTCATCCACAGAGTGCCCCCCTGTGTCCTCATTGTGCTCTTATTCCCCCTCTACCCTCCTTTTGGAATGTAGCGCGCTATGGCAATGCCAAAGCTAATGCGGCGATTCTCGTCATTGGAAAGTGACATAGGATGTATGCGCTGAGTTGGTATTATGCGCAATGGACTGTGTTTTCTAATTTTATTATATTATTGTTATACAAATTATTTTAATAATGTTAATATTAATTAAAGTACTTATCGGTAAATGCAGGTTTGTAAAGGAGACTCGCTACCTTGGCCAGACGCAGCTTGGTGCCTATGAGGAGTCCTTGGGAGTGAGCGAGCGTGTTGTGGAGGAGACTGTCTCCCAGGGCAAGTGCGGGAGCGCAAAAGTCAATCGCCCAGGTGCAGGTGGGAATGCTCAACCCTGACGCCTCTTGAGGGTTTTGAAAGTTTTGAAAAGCCTAGCAGGGTTGTAGGGATCCTGGGACATACTATGGCCTCCGAGCATATTATTGGTATCAAGATAACTGGGTACCATTGACACAGTGGTCCACACATGGTTTGGCTGTTGCGACATGGGAATTGTGAGGCGAAAGGTGAGTCCAACCGATTGACATGCAGCTCCGCCCATTTGTCAGTCTAAAATCTCCATGTTGCATTAGCACAGCCGCAATCCAATATTTCGGTAATTTAGGCACTTTGGCAACGTTTTAAGGCACATTATGTATGAACGATGACTTGTGCATCAGGATTTTGCATCATGCACGGAATGTTTTTCGTCATTGTGTCCTGATTGGACTGTATGGGCAAATGGTTTGCGCATGTTTACTCTTTGCATGGCATGCCTCAGTGAAGGCTTATGTGCATGTAGAGGTACGGCAGGGATGGGCATAGCATGGGCCCAATACGGTATACTGTGATGTGTATTTGGAGATGCTCTTGTCCATGTTGATTCAATAAATGGACATCAAATTTCATCCTCTGTCACATCTAACTGCCAGGGATGGACATGGATGTAGGTGACCAACAATCATTGATCTACATCTGCTTGCCGTGCCCTATCATTGTGTACACCATGATGCAGAGGCCTCCAACTGACGGTTGTTTGTGGCTCCTTGCAGAGCAGTGAAGGGGAGCTAGGGAGGTGAATCGGATTCAGCAGCGTTGCGCGCACAATGAGCATGTATTGGCACAGTTTGTTGTCAGTCCTTGACCTGACAAGATCAGGACAAAGGGCAAGCGATGGGTATAATATACCACAAACAGCAGTTGTCCTCCACCAATTGAAGCTTGAATTCTGTTGCAGTAATCGTCATGCTGTTTATAATGGGTGTTTCCTGTTTGTCAATGATTGAACATATCAAGCTTGCATGGATGAACATATTGTTCAGCACAGTGCGTTTCAAGCCTTGGCTGGTAGTGGGACTGGATTAAATGGTGCCTGTGGCAGCCTTGTTTCTTTCGTTAAGTGCATATATCTCGTTTGCAGACCTCTAGGATTGTATATTGTCCAAGTGGTACATATTGTCATTTGTGGCAATAGAGGATGGTATATTACACAATGACACAATGACCCATTTCTACTCACTGACAAGAGTATAATGGGTGAGGGTTGTGATTTGCAACCTATTTCATCCCAAGGACAAACGTGGGAGCAGTTGCTGTGGTTGTGGAAAGTTTGCATGATTGAATGTAATATTGATTGACAATCCAAACTGTCCGGCTGTGTGATGGAGGGTGCTTGCCCCATTCTTGCAACATGTTGCAATGGATAGAACCGCTCAACTGACAATGGCGGTGTCACCCTGTGCCTGGTAGGAATATCTTCCTCCCTAGCAATGAAGTACACTCTATCCCCCCTCGCCAGCATGGAAGTATGCTTCTATCTGGCATTGATTAAACTCCTGATTCTGATGGGCCAGTTGCCTTGTTATGGTGTACATTGAATTTTGTGGCGTCTTGTAGCGTCGTTGAATTCTGGGTTGCCTCCCTAGCTTGGCTGACAAGCTCAAAAAGCAGTGACCTACACACACCCCAAACCGCTACTTTTCACCCATGTGCAAAGGCCATGTATTGACCATTGACAGCCAATTGGTTGCAACACCAGTAAACTGATTCGCAAGGCTTGGGTGAGCATCCTAAAATTGCAGGGTAAAAACATTATACAGCACCTTACCTGTCTGTTGAGGAATCTCTAGCCATAAAATCTGGGTTTTGGAACAGCTCACCAATCACCCTTGGCCTGCTCATCCGCGGTTGGTTCTTAATTTCTGTAATAATCACTCACATTTTAAAAAGATAAGGCCCAGCGGGCTACTTAGGACTACAGCAGCAAAACAGGACCATATTCAAAGCACACCGACCTGCATTAAATACTGAGAGGGTGTAATCATGTCCCTGAAGCTTTAGGTACTCCTTGATGAGTTCGTTGATGATGATAACATTTACGGAGCAGGGTGCAGGCTCCTCATTCTGCAACAGCAAAAGGCGGGTCATAGGGCCCTGTTCACTGGGTTGCAGCAGCAACAAGGCCAGCAGACCTTGGTCATACCTGGTGTTGATTGCTGAGCATCATATACAATTGAGAACAAGCGTGCGCCTTCAACCCATCCAGCACGCCAGTAGCCTCCATCTGTACTTTTACAGCTACATTGCAGCGGGTTTTGTTGAGTGCAGGAATGCGATGGTATATGCAAGCTGGCACCTGGCAGTGGCTTGTGAGGCCAGGAATGTATGATTGTGACCATGTGCTGTTGAATGTTTGGCATGGGGGGACACCCAGGTTATGCAGGTTGTTTTTGGCCATAAAAGGAAGTCCACGCATGTCCTCACAGACTGACAAGTAAGGTGCCAACTTTGCGTGCCTTTCTTAAAATCCTGTACTGTAGTGCCATTGCAGTGGAGTGTCATTGAAACCTTGGCAAGCTCTGTCCTGCGTGGGTGTGGTCAGCGTTCAAACAGAATCGTAGAATATTTGCCCACTGATTGAATGGCATGCCGTGGACATGGGGGTGGGTCACCGTCAATAACCATACACACCAGTGGTGATAATCACAAGCATGGGTCACCTGCGGAGGAAAAACGAAGGACAATACTTGAGCCAACACCAGGCTGCACCTTCACGTTGTGTAAAACTGCACCCCGTACTGTTGGCACTCGCGAAGTTCCTCGAAGGCGGCTACAGATAGCGAGGTTTTAGAGCAGTTTGCTGGACGGTCTAATCAAAGATGTCTATTCGTCACTGGTGTGTCCATCGCCCACAAGCTAGTCGCGCAACTTTTGAGGTCACCACAAATGCATGCACTGGGTGTGGCGGTGGTTTCTTTACTGACTGGTACGTCGTGAGGTTTATAAGTTGTACGGTACAGTGGGTTTCTTGGAATCACACCAGGAAAAAGGAAGCTGAAGCAGCTGGACCAGGTATGGCTTCCCTTTACTGTAAATGCATCAGTAGCAACCCACAAATCCCAGGTCAATACAGTGCACTGTAGCCAGCAGGGGAGGACTGCCACCAAGGGGAGCAAAACAACTTCACTGCAAAATTGGAAGGGATCAACGGCACAGTCCAGGTTGTGGGTTGTGGGAACGTATGTTGTTGTGGACTGACAACCACCAAGTGGTACCCATACACACCCACAACAGTGCAGCTGACTTGTGCAAAACTGCAGACACCAATACAAGGCATTACCGCCGCAGGGGTAGCCTTGTGCTATAGCAATATAACAGCAACAAAGTTGCCTGAACAAGGTCGTTGCACGATGCACAACGTTACAATGCCCATAGCAGCAGACAGGTTGGCAAATAACCCTGCCACACTACCAGGCTGACTGTCAGACGACACAGGACTGTGAAAGAAATGAAACAATGCACACATACACTCTGACAACAAACGCGGACAAAACATTCACGAACGGACGTAATACAACACACACAAGACTGCACTAGGACTAAGACAATGCATTGAGCCAGTGGGCTGCATGGCCAGCAAGAATAGCTGCTGCCTGCGACTGGTCCAGACACAGTGACAAAGAACAGTTGCGACTGGGATGAAATGCAGTTGAATGAAATGCAATATCAGTTGGGTTTTTCCTACTCCCTAGGCTAACAGTAAGCCATTTATCCCCCCAAGCATCGTCACCTTCTACTAGTTTCTGATATGCATGAGTGCTGCCCCCCACACAAGGCCCCTCCCTATGGCAAACGAAGAATGTCCTATCAGCCCCGCACCCCCCCCTACCAGCTGCACCCCACCAGCGCTCAGCTCTCAGCCTGAGCTGAGCGCCTTGGTGATGGCCCGCGCAGCCCAATCCCCTGCCTCGGCTGTCTCCGAGTCGCTTCTGCAGTAAAGGATGAAGCCCTGGATGAAGGGCTTGGCCACAAACAGCTGGCCCACATGGCTGAGGTTGCTGGCGATGTCCCCAACCAGCGCCACCGCCACCTTGAGCACCCGCTCATCCACATTCTCCTTGTCATTGTACACAAACTCGATGAAGTCCAGCACGCCGGGCGCCACTGCCGGCAGGTACTGGTTGCACTTCTCCAGCGACATGCCGTTGAAGATGCCCGAGTAGGCCTCAAAGATGCCGTGCCTGAGCAGGTTGTTGTACTCGTACAGGTCCTCGTCCCCGCCCTGGGTCTGCGACATGCTGAGCTGCTGCGCCGACTGCAACATCTGCAGCACGTGCATGAGGTACATCTCAAACTTGTCCCCGATGGCCAGCGCAATGTCGCCAAAGCAGCTGAGGATCTGGGGCTTGATGTTGCGGTGCACCGCCTGGCTCTGCAGGTTGGTCATGAGTTGGGACATGATCCGGTCGCAGTAGGGGTAGATCTGCTCCTCGATGGCCCGCGTGATGTCGCCCAGCACGCCCACAGTGATCTGGCACACTTGCCACTCCTGCGGACCCACAAAACACGCAACCGTGAGCGACTCCTACACTCGGTGGCGTGCCCCAGCGGCTTGCATGGAATGCAATAACCTTGGTGTGCCATTTGCAGCAGAATGCAAAATAAATGCAACAGGGTCTCACTGAAACGGTTTGAGGAAGTATACAAGCTCTGACAAGAAAAGCTTGTATACTACGCAAGCTTCTGCATGTCCAGGAAACTACAGTGGGCAAGCAGGCCACGGCACCCCACCTCGTAGTTTGCAAAGCCCATCTCCAGCACAGGGAAGAAGGTCTCCATGTATCTGCTGAACTGCGCCCCGCAGGCGTACGTCAGCGCCCCAACAGCCAGCATGGCCTCCTCGTGCACTGTCGCATGCCGGTACGCAAACACCCCCAGCAGGCACTCCATGATCGCATCCGCGTACTGCAGCACCACCGACTTGGAGGCGTCTGAATCTGACAGCTTCTGGATGATGACTTGCAAGCAGCCACACAGCAGCCCCTGCCACACAATGGGATTGAATCAGTACCCAGCCTGTCCTTGAACAGGCGCTTTTCTGCTGACAGAGAGGAGCTAGCAAAGAGGAGGGCATTCCCTTCCCATTCCATTATAATCCTCTATCACCACGAACCCATACGCATTTACCATATTTATACCCTGACCAAAATGGCACCCTTTGGATAATTTGCGCCATCAGTTATCCTGTCAGCACTACGAACAATGCCCAGGTCACCAGCAGCGGCAAGCAGCGCCACATGTGTACCTGGATCTCGATTTGCCGCTCCCGCTCCTCTGCCGTGCTTGCCTGCGTCCGCAGGGTCTCCTGCAGCTTGCCGATCATGAGGGGGATGAGCTGGGCCACCAGCTGCAGCGTGTCTGCCGCCGAGGACCGCACCACCTCGTTGATGGCCTCAAAAGCTTGCACTTGCAGCCGGGCTTGCTCGTGCACATCGCAGGGCCTGGCAGCCTGCAATTGAGTACACCATTTAGTAAGTTATCGCATTATAGTTATTTGCATTCCCGCCAATAGCAAAAGAGTAGTAGCATGCCAATAGGTCCCCCATGTTTGCACTATTACATGGGCTGGCTGTGCTCCAATGCCCTATCAATGCCATGGGGCATGAACACATGAAAGCCACTGCTTACCGTTTCCAGCAGAGCTTGCACGATATCCTTGAAGTAGGGCGATAGTGGCGACGTCGCGGTTTGTTCGGCAAAGCCGCTTGCAAGCTGGCTCAGTGCATAGCAAGTCTTCTCGGCAATGTGCGGCTCATCTTTGATGCTTTCCAGCAGCGCTTGCACGATCTGAGGCAAGTTCTGTGTTGTCACCACAGATATGCCCTCGCGGTTACCGTGAACAAACTCAAGAATGCGTCCTGCACAAAGGGACAACGTTGTCAGCAGAGGTGGACAAGCGGCGAGACATTGTTGCAGCCATCTGAATCATGTTTGGTACATCCCAAGTGAAAAAACCAGGTCCAACCCACCTATGGTCCAAGCTGTTGTGTTCTTGACTTGCGGGTTGGGATCTTTGGTGGCATGGAGCAAGAACCCAAGACCCATCACCACCAAGTTCACCAGCTCTTCCACAGCCGGGCCTTCCAGAATGGAGCCAAAGGCAAACGTGGCTGCTTCCCGGTACCGCCAGTCATCTGGAGTGTTGTTGCGGCCGATGTTGTCCTGCACGCAGGGCGTGTGCATTTGTCATGGCCAGTGCTCAAGGGTGGACATCAACATAAGAAAATAATGTATAACTCAGAAATTACTTGTAAAAATAGGACCCAAGCACCAACACGCCGCTGGCAAGCTGTGGCAGGGTAGCTGTGCAGCGTGGGCGGGTACTGCACGTACCTGGACATAGGGCATGACCAGTGGGACAATGTCGTTGCCCACCGTGGCGGCCACCAGGCCCAGGCAGGTGCCTGCCGCCATGGACAGGTTCCACAGCGTGTCATCCTGGTCCTGCCCCTCCTCCTGCTTGGTCAGCTGCTCCAGGAGCATGGGCACCAGCACGCTCAGTGCCTGCTGGATGAAGTGGTGGTTGATGCACGAGGTGTCGCCCTCTTCTTGGGCCTGGGCGCGCGGTGAAGAACACACATCGGGTCAGTCTCGGCAGCGGCCACAGGGCGTAGGGACACAGGGCAAACATAGGTGGGCAAAGATGGTTGGTCCACCTCTTTGTGAGAGGTAGCAAAAATGGATGCATATGAAATTGTAAACGGTTTCAGGGCTTGCCTTTACCAGGTCCAACTCCTCCTCGCACACTGTGCACCAGAACTCCAGCGCCTGCAGAGCAACCTCCTCCTCGTCCTCCTTGGTTGCCTTGTACGTCAGCTTGAACACCTCGCTCATGTAGGCTGGCAGCTTCTCATAGTAGTTGGCTGCTGTCTTCACCAGGCACTCGAAGGCTGCCCGCCTGATCTTTGCTGCTGGCGCAAGGGTGCCCTCACACACCATCTGCATGATGTAGTTCCTCTCGTTGTCGTTGTCAAAGTTGGTGTGTGCAAACTCCAGTGCGTTGTACAGCGCTACGCAGGCTGTGTATCTGACTTCTGGGTCTGGCTCGTCCTTGCGCATCCCTTGCACCACCGCTGTCAGGATGTTATTCACCTCCTGCTGCTCCAGGAACTCCTCTTTTAAACTGCCCATCTCCTCGCAGATGTAGCCCAGGGCCTCCAGAGTGGACTGCTTCAGCCCACTGTTGGGGGGCTGCACCCCCATGTTGCTCAACAGCTGCTGAATAAGCTCTCCCCATTGCTTCTCAGGCAGCTCAATCGCTGCAACCTTGGCAACCACAAGGGCTGCCGTATGCCGTGCATCTGCTGCCTGTAACAGAAAGCAGGCTGGCTGAGCAGGATGCTACCTATGGGTGGTGCCTCAAGTGACCATTGACCACGGTCCTCACCTGTGTGCCCAGCGTTGCCAGAAGAGCCTGCTTGATCTGCTGCCTCAGCCCAGCATCTAGCCCCAACCACTGGGTGGTGAGCTCGACCTACGCCATAACAAAGGATGCATCGTAGCTGTCAGGCCAAGCCCCCGCATCAATCACGAAACATAGTTCCCAGCCCCAAATGGCGCCTACCTTCTTGGCCTCATCCTTGGCGTCGAGCGTGTTCTTGAGTATCAAACCAGCTAGGCGCCGGGAATCAACAGGCTTGTCATTGTTTGACAGCTCCGCTGCAAGGCTGATGAGGAAGCTCGGGTAGTTTTGTTCCTGGAACTGTTTGAGCTGCTGTTCTGCCTGAGTACGCAGATTCGCATCAGCACTCTGTGCGTTCTGTAGGACAGGTGTAATGTCCGCTGGTTGCGCCATGGGCAACGCCACACTGCAAGTTTCCTTGCAAAGGCCTCGCAGGAGCCGAGGCTATTCTAGTGCAATCGAAAGCAGGTTGTTTACTCGTATCAAAACTGGCCAGCCATAGTCATATAGCCTCCAATGAACTGAACGAGTGGCTAGGGCTCCACAGGCTGCTGGCCACCGTGACAAGCCTCGACAAAGAAGATCACAGTAAAGGAACGTCTTGAAAGGAACGTATTATCACGGTCATTGACGATGTTTTTGTATCGAATTGACTCAGGGAAACCCGCCGTTGCCGCCGCTGGTATGCGGCCACGCCACCTCTGGAAATAACCCTGAAATAACAGTGATTTTCCGTCTGTTTCCCTTTTCTACAAAGCGTCTGAAGCTCACTTCTCAACAGGTGAGACGTAGCCCCTTTCTCGTCTAAAACTGCTGCTCAACACGCACTGAAGCATCTAGCATAGCGCTCCACAAGCACACCGTTTCACTCTTGGAAGGGCAGCACCTGATGGCAGTGCCAGAGTTTCCATGTGGCAATGTGGACTTCCACCTTGTTTCCAATCTTCGTGGGCACGAGGAGGATGTAAGTTTCTGCCTGTAACCACTTCCCCAGTACCCTCCTGCACCGCATCGGTTTCCATCCTGATCACGCTATGTACTCTGTGACAAACACTTGACACACGATGGGGTCGTATGAACGCAGGTGCGAGCAGTCTGCAGCTGCCCTTTGGGGATAGTGACAGGCTCTCGTGACAAGTCTGTGAGGATCTGGCAAGGGACCAACGGGGTATACACCGAGACCACAACGTTGGTGAGGCGGCATGCATGCATATGTCCACCCATGCCCATACAGCAATCTCCAATAGGCTACCGTCACAGCTGCGCAACTGTCTAATTTACAATTTTCTCCGTGCCATCAACATAGATCGGACATACAGACTATGTTGTTTCCGTCGCCTATCTGCCACCAGGCGTTGCACAGGACGTGCCTGGAGGGGGATTGGTCTCAGGCAAGTGGCTCCCCAAACTCTCAACCATTACTTGGACTATCAACACTGTGGAACACTGGGTTAGTTTGGAACATTGTTCCTCAAAAGTCTGTCTTCTGAAAACGCATGGCTTGGGTGGCAATCTCACATGGCTCACTATGCAGGTTCGAGGGACAAGACTGTTATTGTCTGGGACGTGGAAACTGCTACGCCTCGGTACACACTAGAAGGCCACCAATACCAGGTATTTGACGTGCTGACCAACCGTTTGGTTCTTGTTTTCTCTTCTATATCCAACACCTGGCAATGGTGTCCAATGCTATCCTCCGCCTCACACCTCACCTTTGTGCACAGGTGACTTCTGTAGCGGTCAGCGGAAATGGTGACATCATCTCCGGCTCACTAGACAAGTACGCACCCCTTTTCCCTATCCAACGCTGCGCCCACTGCTATACCTCTTTGCAACCCTTCGTTCATGCAGTGTTGCATCAAATGCAGTAGCTCAATGCGTAGCGATGCCCTCCTAACCAACACAAGTTGCCTGGTTTTGGCGCACCCCCACGCTTAATGACCATCACTTATTAAATTATGCATCCACTCTCACCACGAGGTTCTATTGGATGTTTTGTTACCCACGGACACCATGACACCAATGGCTGTAAAGGAAAATAATGAAAAAATAAACTAGTTGCGATAAAGCATTCTTGTATAAAGGTTAATGTAGAAAACGATTTTATATGCCACTTCTTTAAAACACCCCTTGATAGTAGCCCTGGATGGCCCAGGACTGTGCGCATCTGGCGCCATGGCAAGTGCGCGCGGGTGCTGGAGGGCCACGAGGGGCCAGTGCTGTGCGTGCTGGTGCTGCCAAATGGGGACATCCTGTCGGGGTCTGGGGATCGCGCCATCCGGGTGTGGTCCCCAGAAGGCGAGTGCAAACATGTGATCACAGGAGCACACACCGACACTGTGAGGTGCGGAATCCAGTGCTGATGGCGCGGTCTGTGCATGCTGGGGCACAGGGCCGATGGCACAGCGTTTGCATGCTGGGGCATGGTGGCTGCGGCGAGGTTGGCAATCCAGCGCCAATCGCGTGTGTGTTGCGGGAATCATGGATTGGTGCCCACGATAGGGTGGGGAATCATGAGGGAATCGCGTGTGCTTGCTGCAGCAAATCATGGCCTTAGTTAGTCACATGTATTCAGTCACTGGGATCAGCCATGCACATCGTATGTTGGCAATCGCATTCCATGCCAGAGAAGTTGCGGTGGTTGCCGAGGACGGTTGCATGCACAACCTCAGAAATGAAAAGCTTAAATATGACATGCCACCGTCACTTATCATGCGGTGGCTATGCATGCATCAACCCCCACTTTGCACCACACGCAGGGGGCTCTGCCTACTTCCAGACATCGGCGTGGTCTCTGCATCACATGACCAAACCCTCACGGTGTTCACCTTTGCTGGGGAGTGCATAGCCGAGCTGGTGGGACACACAGCCCTGGTGTATAACGTAGCGGCTACGGCAGGGGGCCTGATTGCCTCCGCCAGTGAGGACAACACCGTGCGTGTGTGGAGGGCGGACGGGACATGCCTGCAGACGATTGAGCATGCAGGTGGGTGGGTGGGTGACGGGAGAATAGTGGCTGAGTCCATGCAACGAAGTTGTAGTTGCAACATGGAGATAAGGCATTGGATGTATCCCCCACACGCATGCCACCCTTGCCGTAGCTTCGATTGTGATCCCCCCTTGTGCGCAACTTCATTACTCCCTTGTACCTCCCTTGTATATGTTTCCCTGTCCCTCTTGTGTACATGCCGCACTTTAGCGTCGGAATCTCAGCATGTGGAAATCGCAGGGTGTGTGTGGGACGTAGCATTTTCAGGGGAGGACGAGCTGCTGTCCGCCTGTTCAGACTTTCTCACACGTGTGTGGTCAACCTCCCCGAAGAAGCAGCCGGAGGAAGGAGTGGTGGAGGTGGGTGTCAGGGGTGGACATACACCAGTGCATGTGGGTGGTATTTTCCCTGGAGAAGTGTGGGTAGTGGTTGAAGTTTTGGGACGATGGGATGGTGGGGGTAGGTGTGAGCAATTCTGAAGTGACGCAGCCGGAGGTGGGGAGTGGAGGTGGCAGAGGTGGTGGTTGCAGCCTATTGCAAACCTTGCACCTGTTGAGAAGCACACATTTTTCACCTCTTGAATGCCACACCCATTTGTTATCCTTCAGGGTTTAAGGATTACGCTGCACCTGCACCTCTGCTCCACTCGCAACTCACCTGACACTTAGCACCCATATGATGTAATCAAGTCGTCCTGACCTTCACCGCATGTTATTGTAATGTAAGAATGCGGCCCACCCCCACCCCAGGAATTCCAAGCCACCTTGGCGGCCAAAAAGGCTGCCGCCACTGCCGCCACTGCCTCACAAGCCTCTGGTGGTGGCGGGGGCTTGCCTGAAGGCCTAACCCTAGAGGAACCCTCGGCATTGCTGATGCCTGGTGCCAGGGATGGTCAGACCAAGGTCATCCGGGAGGGAGATGGAGGGATCGCCTATTGCTGGAGCGCGTCCAGGTAGGGTTTTGCGCTAGGGTTTTCGGAGGCAGCGATTGCCTAGAGCTTGGGCGGGACTCATGAGTTATGCACATCTGGCTGCACAAGAGAGCGAGGTGGCGGACATGATAACAAAGCGTATCAAATAAACGAAAATGTCATGTACTATTGGTGGCGCTGCGGCTGCAGTATATGCGCAAAGAGGGTTTTGAACTGACGTGGTTGTGTCATGGATTTGGTTTATGATCACAATTTCACAACTGACTCATTGTACCCACCCTTGGCGCACCCGGGGGGAGTGGAGAAGATAGGGTAGGTTGTGGCGTGTCCTAAAAAACAGGGACACAAGGGGCATATGCCGGCAAATCCCAAGTCTTTCCTTGCATGTTACTTGATCTTGCTGTGCCCAAAAACTCAGCCTCTCCCTCACACTTTACCCACCCTTGACCCACGCGTTGCACCATCTCTCAGGGGGGAGTGGGAGAAGATTGGGGAGGTGATGGCTGGTCCTGGGGATGGGGACACCGTGGCATCTGCCCCCAAGCTCCACCTGGGCCAGACCTACGACTTTGTGTTTGATGTGGATGTGGGCGAGGGGGTTCCGCCTCGCAAGCTGGCCATGAACCGGGGCGACAACCCCTACTCGGTGGCGGACAGGTTCATAGCGGAGAATGACCTCAACCCTGATTTCAAGTGCGTTTTTACCCTACCTTCAAACTGAAAATGTTGAACATCTAGACACTTTTCAAGGAAAGGAATGCATGGTGCATTACTACTGTTGGTGGGTGCATCTGTTCCGGGGCGCTGAGGGGCTGCACCTACATATGTTGATTTAGATCCCTAAGTAACTACAGATCAAATTGCAAAGCAAAACAAAACGAAGAAGGAATGAAGGACTTGCTGTGTTTCACACTCATGGCAAATTGATGAATCATGCTCCTAAACCATGCACGTTTGTTTATATGTGACCTTGTTGCTCCTGCAGGGGCCAGATTGTGGAGTTTGTGCTGCAAAACACGGGAGGGGGCGCTGCCCTTGCCCCCCTGCCAACTGGCAATGTCGACCCATTCACGGGGGGCGGGGCGTATGTGCCCCCCGCATCTGGCGGATGGGACCCCCAAGCAGGGGTGACCAACAATGCAGCAGGTATGCAGGCAATCACACATGTGGGGAGGTTTCTGTACGCTATAATCTGCCGAGTAATTGTACATGTAATGTTTAATGGACCTGGACCTACGGTTTTAGGGTTTTGGGCTCTGGGAGGGCAAGCTGGACCATGGTTGCCCTGTTGAGAATGGGGTATGTGGTCGCACACGCAGCCCATGTGGTGCCCTAGACGACCCCACATACCCTCTTCTAGGCCCCTTCCAAAGGCAATCCACCTTGCCTGTCCATGCCCACAGCTGTTGCCAGCAATCTGCAGCTGATACTGGAACAAGTGTATGGCTATTACGTGGAAGTGGTTATTGTGCGGCCGCCGTCACGTGTGCATGTACAATCGGTTGGCATGGGCTGCCCTAAACCCTTAGTCGAGCATGAACTTCATGCTGACAACCCCAGACATCACCAGCCTAAGCCTTAATCCCTCTGCAGGCCCCTCGGGTGACCCCTTCACCTCCAGCGGTGCATATGTGCCGGGCAGCGCGGCCTCCGGCCCCCGCCCGGGGGTGCAACCCATGGAAGTTAGTGTGACAGGAGGCGGGGTGGATCCTTTCACAGGGTCAACCGCTGTCAGGCACCGGCTGCGTCATGTGCCACAAAGGTAGGGACTAGGCTTAAGGGGTATAAAATTAACGCTTTAGGGTTTAGGATTAATCCTACCCCGCCATGACACTGCTCGTGGTCATTGCTTGCATCTGCGCCGCGTGTATGCTTGCCCATCATGCCACTCCCCATGCCAGCCCAAATGATGAGGACACGCATCACCCCTGCACAATAGCCTGTTGCTGTACTCACATGTGGGCCTTGTGCCACTAGGAGAGGACTTCAATATGCCGTGATGATCGTAGCTCATGCTGATTCCATTCCTGCTTTCTCCCTTTCAAGTATCCCACTCACAGCATTCCCCAGGGCCTTTGTGTACATCCAATATTCTCACTTCAAAAATTTCGTTTACGGCATTCCCCGTTTCCCAGGGCCTACCTCATCTTTGACAACATGCCCAAGCGGGACCCCATCCTGTCCAAGATCAGGGAGCTGAATGGCAGCGTGGCAGCCACCAGCGCTGACGTGGCGCTGAGTCAGGAGGAGGCAGGGCAGGCACTGGAGTCGTTGCTTGAAAGGTACGGGTTACGGTTCAAGGGTGTGGGGTTACGCCTGTGTTTTTGGGGGAGTTGAAGTCACGCACGAGTGCGCAATTGGTAGCTGTAAACCCTAAGCTGTAACCCTACAGGAGTGTGCATTTTTGACCTACTCCATTTATGGGGGCTCCACACCATTCAACACCCCACCGCCCTGGTACCTTTCCCTGCAGAGTGGTCAGCATTACCACATCTTTCCTTTATTTGATTTTTTTGACTGTCATTCTCCAAATGCACAGGCTGTCCAGCATTGCGACAGCTGGCCCCCCGCCAGACGCCGAGCTCCAGGTGGCGGTCAAGATGCTGGCCTGGCCCAGGGAGCAGCTGTTCCCAGCACTGGATGTGGCCCGCCTGCTGGTGCTGAATGAACACATGGCGCGCACCTTTGCCACGTCAGCGGGGATGGTGGGGAGGGATTCGGCGCCAGGTGAGGAAACAAACTCGGAATTATGCCGCCTGTCCTTGGTGCATGAGGACACTAAAGCGCTGTGCAGATCCATCACACAATGAATTCCTCTATGCAATTCCCGTGCAGTTTTTTAAATAATCCCTGCAGTGAATACCCATTGCTGGCCAGATTCTCCCCGCATTTTCAAAACAACTAATATTCTCCAAGCAGGCAGCCTGGCCGCTGCCCTTGCATCTGCCGCAGCGGACCCGCCCATCCCCGCCATGCAGCAAACCGGGCTGCGCCTTGCATGCAAATGCTTCCCCCACATGTTCATTCATGCAGCGATCATTTGAGCCCCCTTTGTGAAACATAATATACGAAATTTAATCCATTTACCTAACTAAACTATTTTTTCTCCCCTGCAGGCAGCCTGGGAGGCGCGCTTGCTTCTGCCGCAGCTGACCCACCCATCCCCGCCGCCCAGCAAACAGGGCTGCGCCTGGCATGCAACTGCTTCCACCGGGATCCCCTGCGCGCCTGGCTCACCACCCAGCTCCCTCCCCTGCTGGACGCCTTCTCCCCCTGCTGCGCCTCGGGCAACAAGAATGTGCGGGTGGGCCTGGCCACGCTGCTGCTCAACTGCGCGGTGGCGCTGGTGGGCGGTGGGGGTGGGGGGGATGTGGAGCTGCAGGTGGCCAGTGCGGCGTGCGAGCTGCTGGCTGCTGCGCCGGCGGAGGAGGCGGATACTGTGTTCAGGTGGGGGGTGGGGACGGTGGCTCAGTAAAATGGGATTGTGATATCAGGGGTGTTGACAAACAGAAATTCCATGAACATTCCTCTGGGAGTATCCATGGGCCAGCAGTTGAATCCCTCGCACTGCATATATATTTGTTGATCCTGCTCAAGCTAGATAGGCCCTGTTGGTCAGCCATGGCCCGTTTATCATATCAGGTTTCTCCTTGTACCGTATCAAAATCAAAGTTGATGCAATCGTGCAATGCGCAGGTGCTTGGTGGCGATCGGGACCCTTGCGCAGAGCGACAAGGAGATTGCCGGCATTGCTGGGGACCTGGGTGCACGACAAGTGGCGATGCAGCTCCAGGCGCAGGCGAGCAAGGTGGGCGAGGCAGCAAAGGATGTTCTCAGCCTGCTCCAATAGGGGGGTCAACTTGGCAGCGTATGCGCCAGCTTACAGCAAACTGGGGTTGGGACTGGGATGAACTCTGGCCCAGAGTCTGGGGGCCAATGGCATTGCATATTTACTGTTTGTTTGTGCAGCTTCAGCTAATCTGGTCGCGCGCCCCTGTGTCTGCGCTCAAAACTTGGAATTTTGGTGTTCTTGTGCTGTACTAGACACCTTCAGTATACATAATCAATGACTGAAATAACCTGTAATAACAACGATCTACTTGCCCCCCCTCTCATTTGGCAACTGTCTATAGCTATCTATCTGGAAATGATTGGTCTTCTCAACAGCAATGCGTCTGATCAGCACAGCATGCAAAGCACATGGTTGCTGCTGTTGTTCTGTCCCAGGGCTTGAGTACGTAAAATATGTGCAAAAGTGCTGCAATTGCGATTGGTTGCGTGCTATCCCTCTCCCTCCCGTGTGCTGCAGCCTACTATGCTCCACATTGAGTGGGTATCCACTGCCGCATTGAACCGCCAGCGTGGCCACTTGATGGTGCTGCTCAATCTGGGTTAACCCACCAGGGGCGACATTGGTGCCAGCTCCCTGCGCTAGAAGTTCTTGAACATGCTGACGATGTACACCCCAATGGCCAGCACCACGCAGATGAGGATGATGTCCAGGACGATCTTGCGCGTGGACCGCATCTGCGTCACCAGCCCCTTCAGCTTGGCGTTGTTTGTCTTCAGCTCAGTGGTCACCTTGTCCATCTGCAAACACGGTGCTCACCCATAAAACAATACCCTTAGGGTTTGGGTTTAGGCTACACAAACCCTAACAAAAATGACAAGGAAAAGTTGCTCTGTCATATTCTGTGGATGGGTGCTGTGTAGCATGCTTCATGCTTCATGCTACTTGATGCTGAGAGCTAGCATAATATGGTACGGTGAAAAAGTTTTACCTTGGCATTGATGTCGTCTATCAAGATGTCATGTTGGTCCAGCGTCTCACCCATCGCTTCTCCCAAGCCCTTGAGGGTGGATATACCCCTTTCAATGTTGTCCAGCTGCTTGTCTTGCCGGAGCTTGGCCACCTCAAACTCCTGTAGGTGGGTTTTAACGTGAACTTCTGTCAGTCTGAGGTGTTTGCTCGGCAACAGTGGGTGGCCTCCTTAAAACATGCTCCATCCCTAAAGCAAGCCTTGGTAAGGCAGTGCTTGCTTACCTGCCTGAACGCCCTAGTTTCATCTGTGTGCTTGTAGTAGCCCTCCAAGTCCTGCCTGGCATCATACTTGCCTCCATTGATGTTGATTTGGGTGGGGGTTCTCGAAGAAGAGGAGGCTGTGATTTCAGCTCTCACTGGCTGCACGTTGTTTGGACATCAGGTGTTCATGGTGTTGCATGTGTGGGTGGAGGGTTACCGGGTTCAAGCAGCAAAATAGTCCCCACTTACCCGCAAAGAGCTTTTGCCTTTCATGTTGTTGATGCCGTCAGGGATGCTGTCAATCGCTGCTCTCAACCACTCCATCTGCAATGGCAGGTGTTTGGGTGCTCTTCCAGTCAGAAAGTGGGCTGCACCACTACTAAACATTTGAGGGCAAACAAAGGCGCATACCCACCTTCTGTATCCTATCCTCAGTGATCTCCTTTGTCACGTTTTTGCCTTTGCCTACCAGCTTTTCAAGCTTTGGCATGCTTGCATCCAGCAATAGTTGTTTGGCTTTCCTGCAGCCACAAACAGCGCAGAGGTCACAGCCCTGTTCACTCAATAGCAAAAGAGATATGGCAGTGGACAAGGTATGCATACCTTAGCTCAGCGTTCATAGAGGCCTTGAGGGCCCTGTTCTTTTCTGTGCTGATCTCCGCTGATCGCTGCAGACAGAGGACTCATCAGTGGTTAGAACTAACAGTGCAGCAACAGGTCAACCATTGTGGGAGCCACTGAACCTGTGCTACTAGTTGCAGTGGTACTTACAGCTGTGAGCTCGTCAACCTTGTCCAGAGCCTCCGTGTATTCATCGGTGAAAGGATCCGTGGACTTTGGCTTCTTGTTTTCTTTGTTGGTGTCATACTTCTCATACCTAGCACCAGAAATGTGAGTTTGGTGTGTGCAATCCCATCCAACGCTGACCTATCCCGCGTTGAGTGGATGACAGCACTTACTTTGTGAGTATAGCGTCTGCACGGAGTATGATATCAGATATGCTCATCTTCGTCCAGCTTGTCTACCCCCGGACAGTATGGCTTGGGCCACGAGACGCTGGTAGTTGCAACCCTGGTGTTCCGCTGACTAGTTTACTGGTTGTTGTGACTGGTGGACGTATTAATGCCGAGGTGAGCCGTACTCACTAGAGCTCAAAGAGCAGGTTGTTTGTCGAGAAAGTTGTTGGAAAGCATAAACTAGCCACTCTTCACTGTGTGCGTCCTTGGCTAGTAAAGCACATGCGGGCGTACATGCGGAGAGCACAGCTGGGGCAGCAAACAGTAAAACCAGGCTTTGACTAGCAGGTGCAAGAAAGTCTCCTACTTTGCATAATTGACAGATAGTCTTGAAAGTTGATGCACTGCCTGATAAGTCAAACGACACCAAATTGTCTAGGAGATGCCAGTTGGCGGGAGTGCAAAGGGGCGATAACCAACGAGTTCTCCTCCCCGCTATGCATGCATGTGATGGGCCATCACTGTGGGGACCTGACCACTGTTCAAAATCTCAAATACTGTTCCCCTCAGGCTGGGTCATCGTTGGAGCGAGGCCCAACCCCTGCCTCCGCCTCACGAGGGTCTCTTGCCTGCCATTTCAACCTGCCACGGTGGCTGGAAGTGCAGCCAGGGCGCTGATTTCACCACATCTGGAGGCTCACTGCCGCAGACAGGTGGGGTCCCCCCGACCAGGCAGACCTCATTCATGGAGGAAAAAATGTTACTGTAAACTTTATTCTAAGACACAGAGGGATCCTCAGGTGGTCCTGGAACAGGCCAATCTAAGTGCCGTAATAAAGCTAGGATTGGTACCAAATTGCCAACATGGAAGGTGGGCATAGCATACAAGTATTCAGTGCATGGAAGACATGTTGAAGCAGAGTACTGGGTGTACTGGAAAGTTGCAGTGAGCCAGCTGTTGCAATGCTTTGGTCACCATAAGGCGAGGAAAACTAAGCGACCAACTCTAGAAAATGCACCACAAAAAAGCATAACACATACTTTGTTCCTGAGGAATTCCACATGTCAATGGGAAAATTGCAATACCAACTCTCCTCTCTGCAACATGCATGTCACTTCAAGCTAAACAACATGTCATTTGAACCTAAACGTGCAATTTATGTGTTCAACAAGCCCACCGTCCCCAACAAAAATACAAACAATACCATGCCTGGTTGTGATTGAGCGAGTACTTCACCAACCATGCCATGGTCCTATAATACAAGTGAAACGAGCTGCTTGGAGCTGTATAAGCTCCTCGCTATGACAGAAAGAAGCAAGTTGCATGCGCGCAGGGTGGGTGCTGCCACTGGCCCCAGCCTGCAGCAACCCATATCCCGCCACATCCATGTACAGTTTGACAAAAATGACGATCCGCAGACCTCCCACCTAGCCCCGCGCCCACCCGCAATTGCCCACCCACCCCAATCTGGTGCCGCATCCCGGGACAACCCCGCCTTGAGCTTGCCTTCCTCACGCAGATTCAACCTCGCTGGGTGGGGCATTGGTCTGCTTTAGCCTGCAATCATGGGCACCGCTGTCAGCAACGGTCGCAACATAAGGCAAATGCATGCTGACTGTACCAATAAAAACCAGAAGTAGCTCCTGATGTGAAAAGAGAGCTGGCAGTGAGGGGGTAGAGCAGGGGTTGCGCGGGGTTCATTGGGCTGCTGGGACTGAATCTCACATATCGCATCTCTCGGGTTCAGTCTTTACAAAAATTGGGAATGGCAAATGCTGCGCCATCACTAGCTCGCCATCGCCCACCCAACATCACCACCACCATTGTGGGAACCACCACTACCGCCGCTACCCACCGCTGCAAAGACCCAACCACCCCCACCTACGGTGCATGAGTACCAGGTGCCCGCTCGGCCTGCCCTCAAGGGAAGGCAGTCGAGCTTGGATGCACCCCCTTCCCGCACACCCACACCCACCAGCAGCACCGCCAGCAACAACATCATCACTCCCATTGCCACCACCGCCACCACTACCCTAAACCCCAACCCTAGATCCCAAAACAGGTTCCTGTCACCCACCTGCGCAGCATGAGTACCAGGCGCACGTTCGGCCTGCCCTCCAGGAATCGCACCCAGTTTGGCTCAGCCTTGACCACTCTGTACCCCCGCTGCAGGTACATCTGGTAGGCTGCCACGTTGGTGGGGTCCACATGCAGGGCCATGGAGCGACAGCCCCATTGGGTGGCAACCTGTGCATGTGGGGGGTTTTGGTGGTGGAGTGGAGCCAGTGGGGTGTGGTGATGGTGGTGACAGTGGCGGTACATAGGCGCTTGCATACCAAGATCCATCACAAGCCTGATACGCAACATTGCACCACAGACCCGCTGAAAATGTACATTTCAACATTACATAATATGTCCCCACATCTCCTCAGCCCGCAGCAGCAGCTCCTGCCCAGCCCAAACCCTGTACATAAACCGTAAACCCTAGACCATAAACATGACCCCACACCTCCTCAGCGCGGCGCAGCAGCTTCCGCCCCACCCCCTGCCACCGGGCCCAGGGGACAACCGCCAAATTGGCCATGTAGGCGGTGTGTGCAAGTGCATAGGTTGCGCTCCACACCAAGAATCACCAGGAGACCTGATTTGCAAATGTGCACACCAGACCCGCTGAAAATGTTCACCTGAACTCAATATAATATAACATGCCCCCGCACCTCCTCAGCCCGCAGCAGCAGCTCCCGCCCCACCCCCTGCCGCCGGGCCCAGGGGGCCACCGCCAAGTTGGCCATGTAGGCTGTGTGCTTGCGCGCCACCATGCGGGTGGTGCCCCCTGCCCGGACCACCCGCGGGGGCACGTGCTGGGCCAAGGAGTCCACAGTGATGGACCCTAGTAGGGTTCTGGACTGCTGCTCAAGGCGCTCCTGGGAGAGGAAAACATATAATTACATAAAATAATGAAGAAGTGCACTCCACGCAGCCTGTCCTTGCACAATCGCGTTGCTTAATGAAGAGAATTTAGCGAGCAGAAGGGCACTGGGAGGGGAATGGAGCTGGGTCCTGGATATGATGTAGTGCAGTATTTGGCGATGACTCATGATGGAGGGGGTTGCCAAGAGACCCTAAACTTCAAACCCTAAACTTCAAACCCTAACTAAACCTGACCCATGGCCCCACCCACCTGCAGTTGCCCCGAGAGCAGCAGCTGCAACCAGGCAGGCACCTCATTTGCAATGTCCCTACCGTCCACTTACCACGCCATGCATCCACCATGCCATGCAATGCCACAATTCTCACCCACCTGCAATTGACCCGAGAGCAGCAGCTGCAACCAGCCAGGCACCTCAGGACTGGCCTCCCCCTCCTCCTCCTCCCCACTGTGCGCCAGCAGGCAGGCAAAGCGCCCTTGGTCCTGCCGCCGCTCATACTCCTGACCTGCACAACACACGTCAAGATGTGTTTATTAGATGTATACCTTTTGTCATGGCGTGTGCGCCGGATGAGCAGCCATGGCCAAAATGGGAGGTAAGGTGTGAGGCATGGACTGTGTGCAATGCCACCAAGGAGAGACCAAACCCTAACCCTAACGCCAAACCCTACACCCTAATGCTCGACAGGGGCTGAGCAGCGGCCCTGGTCGTGAATCAAAGTGACGCCGCTCGTACTCCCGCCCTGCCTCCACACACATGCACCCTGCTTCCTCTCCGCACTGTATATATTCCCTACCACGCTCCCTCAGCTGCCAATACCTCCTCTCCACCCAGAACCCTAAACAAAACAGCGATTTTGCGCTAGCTGCAAATCTGCCATCTACAACGCTAGATCCTAAACACAATGGCGCATTCATTGGGGGTCGAGAAGTAGTGTGCACCTATTTCCAGCGCCATCACCCTGTCCACCCGCAGGATCTTCTCCATGAAGGGCCCCGAGGTGGGGTAGAACGCCTGGCAGTGCAGCTCCGCCACATTCCAGTAGTCGCGCTTGGAGGCCACCCGGATGGACACGCCCTGTGTGCGGGGCACTGCCTCTGATGTGGCCGAGGGCAGGGAAGCTCCTAGGCTGCTGGCTACGGGGCGGAAGCTGGCGCAGCGCCTGCGTCCTGGATGATATGAATAATTCAGGCATGCAGCTCACCACAACACATTTTTTTCTTCAATTTCTTGTGGTGGAGGGCAGGGATGCCCCAGGCTGCTTGATACAGGGCGACAAAGGTGCTACCGCCTGCGGCCTGGATGCACAGGTTGTTGGTCCTAGTGGGCTGCATAAGTAGGTTGTTGGTTGTGGTGGGTTGCATAAACAAGCCCTATACGTGGGTTGCCAAGGGCGGAGGTTCGATTGAGCAGGGTGGCGCGTTGTGGCGCCTGCGCCCTGCGTGCACAAACATGGGTTTGGTTGGTACACATGGGTTTGGCGTGAGTACCCAGGTTCATAAGGCTGTCTCCTTTGGTTCCTACACGAGCTACTTACTCAACTACGTGCAGCCAGAGTCTGGCCTAGGCATGCATGCAGCTGGACCCTACCTGTGGGGCTGGTGGGTTGAGACAGCTGGTAGAGTCCCTT
Source organism: Heterotrichella gracilis (assembly GCA_032358255.1). Taxonomy (NCBI): domain Eukaryota; class Xanthophyceae; order Tribonematales; family Xanthonemataceae; genus Heterotrichella; species Heterotrichella gracilis. The sequence continues at coordinate 96,793 of JAULBX010002999.1, forward strand.
GCAGGTGCACAGCAGCCTGTGCAGCATCCCACGGAGCAGTGAGTATGTACTTACACAGCACAGCAGCACAGGTGGCACCTGCCACTCCACACCCAGCACCCACAACTGCAAAACATGTACGCTAGGCGATGCTACCCATCATACTGTGCAAAGCAGTAGACAATCGTTCCAGTGAAGGACAAGCAGACAACCCACAGGCAAACAGGCATGGGCGCATATCAAATCCCCGCCATTCTACTGCCAGCTAGACTCAAAGATCCCACCTTGATGTGCCCAATACCGTGTTGCCCCCCTGCGCCATCATGCTCCCACGGACTAGCATCGTGGTCTTCCTCAAAAGTGCTTAAAACAGGTGGTTCTGCAACTAGTCAGACACGGTAGGACGTGGGTGTTGTTTTCAAGGCCTGTGACGCGACAATTTCCTCGATAGGTCCAAAGGTGGGTTGAGGTAGGATGCCTCGACATGGGGCCCCGCATCCGCTGAGTTTGCACACCGGGGGTTCTGTCATCACCCGTGTACGTGTGCTGGGTTTGTTAGGTTGACAGAACGTCAGTTGGGAGGTTTAGATTGAAGCCATAGAGGCCTCTGTCCTGTATCGTAACTTGAGGAATGGCTCACCAATCGTCTTATCCTGACCTCCTCGTTTCTCGACGTTATATTGTTGCTCCTGACTCCACCTCAGTGTTTTCGACTGTGCCCACTTTAAGTCCACGTTAACGGGTGTCCTTCGGACCCCAGTTGCAGTAATCGTCCACAGCACTCTGCAACCCACTCCTGCTACCACGCCCCGTAACGCTCGCGCCCGTCGCATGTAGCCTATAGCTAAGGACCGCACACCATGAAGACAGCCCGCAAGTGGCTCTGCGCCATGGAGCCGGGCGTGGAGGACGAGGCCCCGGCTCAGCCCGCAACCAAGGTGAGAGTGGTCGAGTCCCACCTGGGAATACGACCCTGGTGCAGCCGCCGGCCTGCACATGACTCACTGGAAGGAGTCTACACCATTTAACCTACCGGGGTTCCCGCTTTGTCACTATTAGGACCCCCTACAAAATTCAAACGTGTATGTCTTTTCGGGTGGTTCAATACCCAGTCCTGCGCACCAGGATGTGTTACGGCGAACAAGTGGCGAGCATGCAAGTGCCTGCGACCCTTTTGTGCGATACTTAGCCGGGTCGCGTATGCATGCTATTTCCGATGCCTGCCATGAGCCCTCCCTAGCTAGACACACACGTCCGGGGCTCGTCGCCCTCCTCGGCTTCCCTATTGCTTAATGTTCTAGCTAGAGACGAAGACGTCATGACCAACTTGGTGTTTCACGTGGGCAGAATTTGTGATACGTGTGCCGTGCCCCCTCGCTAGAACGGTACTTGGCATAGGAAGGTACAAGGTTTGCCGCCAACTTGAGCTTCCCAAGGACGTCACCCACACACCTCGGAGGCTTCGATACCTTGCGGGCATCTAGTTCAGAGGGTTGTGGCGAACCTCTGGTTGTGCGACTTGCCGTGATTATGATGTCTTTGTAGTGCCCTCAACCCTGGTCCCAACCCTAAACCCTAAATAGCAGCAACGCGAATGCATGGCCGCATCAGGCGCTTCTGCCTGTCACGCGTGGCAATAGCATTGGGTATAAGCAGAGGCACGGTCAACCAATCACCCCCACCGTACCCCACCCCACCCCACCCCACACCTGTACCCCCCCACCCACACACCCACCACATGCACCCACCCACCCCTCCCTTGTGCAGAGCCATGACCAGCCCACCACCAGCCCAGTGGCCCCACCAACCAGCAATGGGGTACACAAAGAGGAGGTTGTTGCTCAAACATGCCCAGCAGCAGCAACCACACCCTCCACGCCCGCTGGCCGCTGCCCCTTCATGCACGGCAGCGTTGGGGTGCACCCCTTCCCAGGTGCGCCACTCAGGTTCAGGGTTCCCAAGTGGGCACCACTTGCACCTTCAAAGACCCTGCTCTAGGTTTGGCAGAACCCACTTAAAAACCCTAAACCCTGCGCCGTGCAGGCTACGTGCGCGGGAAGCACCCCGAGATCTGCAAGCACCGTAAACCCTTAACCCTAAACCCTTAACCCTAAACCCTAAACCCTGTGCCGCGCAGGCTACGTGCATGGGAAGCACCCGGAGATCTGCAAGCACGGCTGCACCCCAGACCCTGCGCTAGGGTTTGATGAAACCCCGAAGGAGACCCTCATCAGGGAGGCCATGGAGTACCAGGTAAACCCCAAACCTTAAAACCCTAAACCCTAAAACCGAAATTCAAAGCATGTGCTCTGACAGGCTGGCACCTGCACATGTGTGTAGAGCATGCTGGCCTGCCATGCGACGTGCGGATTACTGTCAGTTGGATTGGATTGTCCATTCAAACCTGGCAGTACTCGTGGGATTGCATGACGCATCAGCAGTGATCATGAGATGGTTCAGTCAACAGCGTTCAGCACATACTGTATCCTCAAACAGACACCTGTTGCTTGGCTGTCATGCTACTTGGTTTTTTTTCTTCCGCTGGTGGGAAATGGCCAATGTGCTGCCTCGCATTGTTAATGAAATCCCCAACCTCTTCATGCAGCGGCTGTACCACACCGAGAACGGCACCCCAAGCGAGGAGGCGGAGGCGCGCAAGGCTGCTGTGCTGGCACAAATCGAGGCCACCGGCACCTACAGCCACACCTATGACGAGCTGCAGTATGGGGCGCGCGTGGCATGGCGCAACGCACCAAAGTGCGCGAACCGCAAGGTGGGTGGGCCATATACCCTACATGCTGAAACCCTTGTGCTACCCTTACTCTCAGTCGGTACACCCTAGTCCCTTGTCGCATTTCTGCACAGGCCATGAAGGCCCTTCCCCCCAAAAAAACGTAGATGAAATTGTCTAATCCCATGCCTTTGTGCAGTTTTGGGACGTGATCAAGGTGTTGGACAAGCGCGATGTGGACAGCCCCGAGGCAATGTTCGAGGCATGCCTGGACCATTTGGACAAGGCGAATGCAAGCGGGGTCACAGAGGCGTTCATCACGGTGGGTGGCTAGGGTTTTGGGAGTCAGGGTTAGGGTTTCATGTGCAGGGTGTAGGTTGTGGGGTCAAGGAGGCATTTATCTTGGTGGGTTTAGGGTTTCGGGTTTGTGGCGTAGCATGTAGGGTTTGAGGCCTGCCTGGACCAATTGGAGAAGGCAAATGCAAGCGGGATCACCGAGGCATTCATCACGGTGGGTGGCAAGGGCTTATGGGCTAGGGTTTGCAGGCTAGGGTTTAGGGGTGAAGGATGTAGGGGTGTCTGGACGCATGTTTGTGAATCCTAAAGTGTGAGGGCAAGGAGTGTTCAAGCAAAGCTAGAGCCAGGGACGGCTGGCCATGCCTTTCGCAATACCTGTAGATCTTGTAGGGTATCAAACACAAGCTGTTTGTGGTGAAATGTGTTGGAAATACGGCCATTAATGCCATATATGGGTGGTCAATAATGTTTTTATTTCCCACTCCCCCAGGTGTTTCCCCCTCAACACCCACTGACCAAGGCTGACACGTGCACGTTGTTATTGTTGGGATTATGCACAATGTGATCGATGATGTTTGATGAACCATAATTTACTTAACGGGTACTGCCACGCTGCTCCCTCAGGTTTTTCCCCCTCAGCACCCGCTAACCAAGGCTGGCGGTGCGCGTGTGTGGAACAGCCAGCTGCTCAGATATGCGGGGCACAGGCAGGACGACATGTAAGCAAAAACTCTAAACCCAAACCCTGCAAATTAAACCCTAAGCCCTTACAAGACAGCTGCTCAGATATGCAGGGCACAGGCAGGACGACATGTAAGCAAACCCCTAAACTCTGCAATTAAAACCCTAAACCCTAAGTCAGCCAGCTGCCCAGATATGCGGGGCACAGGCAGGACGACATGTGCGCAAACCATAAACCCTAAATTTGGATCAGCCACCTGCTGCCATGGACTGGGGCACAGGCTATCCCAGGGATGTGCGCAAGTCGGGTCATTGGCAATGTTATGGCCATGTATATGTGTGCATGTGCCATGCAATGCATACATGGCATGTGGATGAATATGTGAGCACGCATGCAGGCCCTTGCATCATGTATGCACGCGTTGCCAAGCAGAATGTATCTAGCAACAAAGGTGTCATCACTGGCAAAACTCAGGTGGGCAACCCCCTGAGATGGCGTTCATGGAACCCTTAATCCCTAACCTTAAATGTGCATCATGTTTGCGCAGGTCCATCCTGGGGGATCCTTCTGAGGTTGCCTTCACGGAAATGCTCAAGACCGAGTATGGGTGGAAGCCGATAGGTAAATGGACGGGAAAACCTGCTCAATACGTTGCACAGCAGGAATAGGCGCGATGTGTGCCTGTTGCCTGCACCCATGCAGGGAAGGCTTCGTGTCTTATTGCATTGTTGAAAATCACTGTGCAACTCCTTCCTTCCTTCCATTCATCCTTTTTCCGGCGTTTTCGTTTTGTTTCGTTTCTGATCTTGGACGGGCCTGCCTGGCGCGTGAAGAATGCTGACCTCCTGGCTGTGAAAATGCTGGAATGCACGTGTCCAATTGAAAGCTAATTCCCAGTTTGGTGTGGGTGTGCAGGTGGCGTGCGTCGCTTCCAGATCATGCCGCTCCTGCTGCAGATCGCACCTGACCAGCCGCCAAAGCTGTTCAACGTGCCAAGGTATGGTAGCTACATCATGTTTATTTTACATCATTATGTAATGTTGTTGTCATTATTATCGTTAGGACATTAATAAGGGTGTGGGGTACGGTGTGGAGGGTGTGCTGAATGGGGTGCAGGGACCAAGCTGGGTGTATGGTGTGGTGTTGTTCACAGGATGCGATACAATTGTATTTGATCTATTTGGGTGAAAACAGCCTTTATGCTGCAGGCAGTACCATGGCGAGGTCCCACTGGTCCACCCCACACACTCGTGGTTTTCCGAGCTGGGGCTGCGCTGGTATGGAATCCCTGCGGTGAGTGGCGACAGTAGACTCTAAACCCTAAACTGTAAACACGCGCGTGGATCCCAGCATCGGCATCCCAGTCAACTGCTGCTTTGTCTGGGCAATGCCCAATCGCCCGTTTCCAGATTGTACTGCTGGATAGGAATTGCCCCCCACTTTCTAATTAACATCTATCTATTATTAATGTACACACTCATTGCTTTCCCTGTGTCAGGTGAGCAACATGGAGATTACCCTGGGAGGAATCCTGTACATCGGCATACCCTTCAACCGCCCATGTCCAGATCATACTGCTGGATAGAATTGCCCCCCCCTTTCTAAATGACATCTGTATTTTATCCATCTACATACTCATCGCTTTTTTTTGTGCCAGGTGAGCAACATGGAGATCACGCTGGGAGGGATCCTGTACACCGGCATACCCTTTAACGGGTGGTACGCAGACTCCGAGATTGTGCGCAACATGACTGACGAGTCGAGGTTCAACATGCTGCCGGTGGTGGCAGGCAAGCTGGGGTACTCACTCACCGACAACGCATCCCTGTGGCGCGATGCAGCGCTCAATGTCATCAACGAGGTGCGGAAGCCCTAAAGCAAGCTCTAAAGCTCTGAACCCTAAAATGGCTGGCGACGGTTGCGAGCTGTTGGAGGTGTTGAGAATATGCATTGCCAGTTGCACATTGCATCGTGTCCACCTGCACGCTGACTCAAGTGGGCTTGAATTTATAATTGTCTAAATATTCCAATTTGTTTCCCACCCGCAGGCCTTCCTGTTTATTTATTTATCTATCCATTTATCAATTTTTCAAACCAATTATTCCTTATTTCGTCTACAGGCCATCCTGCACAGCTTCCGGCAGGCGTGCGTGGGCATGGTGGACCACCACACCCTCATCCAGGGTTTCTGGGAGTGGTACTGGAAGGAGCGCAGGGTGCGGGGATACGTGGCGGGCAACTGGAAGTGGTAAGCGTGGACCCCTAAACCCTGAAAACCCTGGACCGTAAATGTGGCAAGGGTTGGAAACGACCCTGGAAAAATCTAAACCATGTGCCTGACAGGACGCTGAAAGATGCGCCCTGGAAATTCCTTCCCCCTCCCCCCCATAGGGTCGCCTGCCCCGCATTGCTGCCCCCCCATCCCCCCAACCGTGCCTGGGTCTGAACATCCCCGCCATAAACCTAAAACCCTAATAACCCTAAAACTCTTCCCCTTCCCGCAATGTCATCCTCCCTATCGCTGCCTCCACCTCCCCTTGCTATCTGGGATTGAACATTGCTGCCCTAAATCCTAAGACCTAGACCCTAAAACCCTACTCTTCCCTGCAGGGTCATCCCCCCTATCGCTGCCTCCACCTCCCCTTGCTACCTGGGGCTGAACAAGATGACAGAGTACACGATCAAGGTAAGAAAAACCTAACATAAACCCTAACCCTTGGAACCCTAAACCCTAAACATTGCTACCTGGGGCTGAACAAGATGATAGAGTACACGATCAAGGTGAGGAAAACCCTAACATACACCCTAACCCTAGCATCCATAAACCCTAAACCTTGCTACCTGGGGCTGTACAAAATGACAAATTACAAGCTCAAGGTGAGAAAAACCCTAAACCCTAAACCTAGGAACCCTATGTTCAAGCCTTGCGCCAGTCAGCCTTGACTTGGCTGCCTATACCACTGCTGCAAAAGCCTTCAAGAAGCCCCTAGAGAGCCCGTCAACCCCTGCAACAACTCTGAAGTACCCCTTCTCCTTGCAGCCCGCATACCTGTATGCCCCCGGCTGGTCCAACTACCGCCGCAAGCTGCTGGGGCCCGCCGCCAAGCGGCCTCCCCGCCGCTGCGTTGCCCTCAACCCCTACGTGCTGCGATTCCTGGTCTACCTGAAGAGGCGCGCGGCGGCCCGCAAGGCCAAGGTGCTTGTGCTGTTTGCCACTGTTTCGGGGACAGCCAAGCGGTTTGCGCAGCAGGTGTGGAAAACCCTTTGCCCTCAAAATACCCTACACTCTAACAACCCTACAGAATGGGTAGCTACCTGTGGTTTGGGCAGTGCAGCCAGGTTAGCAGGTAGGGAGAACCATATAACCCGTCCTGGTATACCTCAAGCGCCGCGCAGCAGCCCGCAAGGCCAATTGTATAAATACTGTTCCTTTTTTGAGGCTGTCTGACATCGCTAGCAGGGAGCAGCACATGGCCATGGAGGCTAACCACACCTACCCAACCCACGTCCAATCCATGGCCTATTAGAACTGTAGAAAAACCTTTGAATCCGTTTACAGTCGTCGCTAAACAGGGCATTCGTTCTTTCTTTGCAGCTGTCTGACATTGCCAGTAAGGAGCTGCATGTGGTGCTCCTGGATATGGAGGCGTGGGACCCAGATTCCAACCACATCTCGGAGGCCAAGCAAGCAGATGTGGTCCTGCTGGTCACATCCACCTATGGCAGCGGGGCGCCGCCACCCGCGGCCACACCGTACGTATAAAACCCTAACACCCTGAAACTCTAGATGTCAAACCCTAAACCCTAAGCAAGCAGATTGGTGCAGCTGTTCACATCCACATATGGCAGCGGGGCGCCGCCACCCGCAGCCACACCGTACGTGAAACCCTGGAAACCTAAAACCCTGAAGTGTAACCCCAAGCAAGCGGATGTGGTCCTTCTGTGCGTATCCAAATATGGCAGCGCAGCCACACCATGCGTATTAAAACCCTGACACTGTGGAGCCCAAACCCTAGATCTCAAACCCTAAACCGTAAGCAAGCGGATGTGGATCTGCTGTGACGTCCACCTATGGCACCGGGGCGCCGCCACCTGCAGCCACACCGTACGTACCTTAAGGCCCGGAAACCATACCTCTGGAAACCCTTAAGCCCTACGCGGTGCCGTACAACCCTGAAGGCCCAACCCTTGAAACCCCGGAGGCCTACGCAGCCGCAGTGTGACATCATAGCGTTTCTACACCCTCGAACCCTGAAGCTCAAAACCCAAATCCCTGGAACATGCAAATGTGCAGGGTCAAGCATGCAGCTACAATAACACGCGCATCTTACACTTCCGTCTCTTTGCGCAGCTTCCTGCTGGGGTTGCTGGCTCAGCAGCAAGTCATTGGCGCCACCAAGCGGCCACTGGCGCAGAAACCCTCAACTCTACTACAGAACACACACATACATCCCACGGTCGGTATCTGTGCATGTAAAGGCATTGTGATTCATGCATTGCAACGTCCATCCCCCGTGTAATTATAATTGCCATTTCTCTGCGCAGCTTCCTGCGCTGGCTAGCGGCCCAGCAGCAAGTCAAGGGCGACACCAAGCGGCCTGTGGCACAAATACCCCAAAAACCTTACCCAGAAACCCTAATTTCCAAATCCCTCAAATTGTATACTTCCACACTTACTATCCTGTGTCGCTGTGCAGCTTCCTGCGCTGGCTAGCAGCCCAGCAGCAAGTCACGGGCGACACCAAGCGGCCACTGGCGCAGAAGCCCTTTTCGGTGTTTGGGGTCGGCAGCAGCTCCTACCCCCGCTTCTGCGCTGCTGCTGAGCTCATGAACTCAATGATGCTGGCGGTGGGGGCGAGGCAGCTCACACCCACATTCAAAGGTGAGCTGCGGGGGAGAATCCAGGGTCCTGGACTGTTTTGCCTTCTCGATTTAGGGGGTTTAGGTTCGAGGGTGTAGAGTTTTTGGGGTTGGTAGCTGCCAGTACCCTTGCTTCTGTGCGGCTGCTGAGCTCACGAACTCAATGGCGGTGGCGGTGGGGGCAAGGCAGCTCACACCCAGGTTCAAAGGTGCGTTGTGGGGAGATTCTAGTCCTCGCCTTCTTAATTATTGAACATGCATCCGAAGATGACTGCCAGAACAGCCAGTCGTTCGCATGCGGCGCAAGCACTTCATCCAAAGCATAGTTACGCACCGTTTTGATGCTTTTGTGCGACATGAGGTTCATACCACTCTGTGCAAAACCCTAAGCTAGGGTTTCTCCCCCCACAGGTGACTCTCTGGGAGGCCGCGAGAGCACCTTCAAGTCGTGGCTCACGCAGGTGGTACGCAACATGCGCACGCAGGTAAACCGTAATTCCCTAACATCAAAACCCTAATCCGCACGCAGCTTCTGGGTGGTGGGGTCTGTACCACGACGTTTGGTGTGCGCGCGTGCTTCCCCGCAGAAGCCACGCATAGCCTCCACCCTGCACCCTACACCATCGCCCCAACCCTGATCATCCTTGACCTTCTATGCGATAGGTGCCCTTAAGGGTGAGCCATACCACCATAACCCCCTTCCCCTGCAGGGTCTGGTGCCACCTGCCTGCACCGCGCTGCTTGCCCGCATGGAGGGAGAGGAGGGGTCTGTCAACCCGCCATTCGAGCACATGTGGAACGTGGTGCAGCTGGCAGGTGGGGAACCTTACATCGCAACCCTGAGACCCTATAACAAAACCCTAATCATTGAATCCTAGTCCCTTTGAGCGCATGTGGAGCGTGTTGCAGCAGGCAGGTGGGAATCCTTAATCTGAAACCCTACAACCCTGGAGCCTACAGCCCTCCACGGTGAAGTTCTGCAAGGCCATGTGATCATGGTACAAGCTGCCAGGTGGAATACCCTGCAATCCCAACCCCACACCTCTGTTAACTTGTGTCCATTGTTTCCAAATGTCCTGAGCTGACAACCTAAACCCTAAAAAAAAGCCCCGGTTTTTTATACCGCTTCTCATTTCCATTCCCCTTGTTTGAAGCGCCTGGCTTGCGACCCCCACCCTTGATGGCTGCTCCCGCCATGCGACGCACATTTCCTGCTGCCAGTCCCCCATAATCCAAACATGTATTCGCTTTACTGCATAGCCTTGTTTGTTGTTTGAAGTGTAAACCCAACAGCCTTAACCCTAAACCCTGCACTCCAAACCCACCGTGTCCTTCTGTGTCCAGGCTTGAAGCGCCTGGCCCGCGACCCGCACTTCATGTCTGCTCCCGTGATAGACGCCCAGCACCTGCTGGCGGATCACAGTCATGATACTATGTCACAGCATAAACCCTGAATCCTACTCTCCAAATCCCAAACCTCATCCAGTCGAATACTCACATTGTCCAGGCCATTGAGCTGATACAAAAGATGCAAGAAGGATGCAATGTGCTTTTGCAGGGTTGAAGCGGCTGGCCCGCGACCCGCACTTCATGTCCGCTCCCGTGATAGACGCACAGCACCTGCTGACAGACCCTAAGGACCCTAACCGGCGCACCACGCTCATCAAGATCGACCTCAAGGAGCTCAGCTCAAGATGCGCGGCGGTGTACGAGTCAGGCAAGGAACAAAACCCTAGAACCCTAGATCCTAACCTTAAATCAAGATCGACCTCAAGGAGCTCAGCTCAAGATGCACGGCGGTGTACGAGTCAGGCAAGGAAACAAAACCCTACACAAATATACAAACCCCTGCACATGACACACAGGGCTGCGGCCAGCGGTGTATGAACCAGGCAAGGCATTGACACCCCAAACCCTACACCAAATCCTACACCCTTCAATAAATAGCACATTGGCCAATACTCCAAGCCTGAAGCCAATACACCTCAATCTCAGCTCAACATGCGCTCAACGCCTCGTCCTCCACGTACAGAATCTGGCAATGAAAGTACATTCTAGTTCTATGAATCATCTCTCCCCGCCGTGCAAGCAACCATCTGGGTGTGATGCCCGACTACTCGGTCCAGGTAACCGATGAGCAGCTGTGCACATTTCCTGCCTGGGCGGGGAAGTGGCCAGCCTGGACCTACATTCGATATGGAACCGAAAACCCTCAAATTTCAGCTCTAGGATTCAAGGGAAGCCTCCGAACAACGTTAATATCGACGACTATCTGGGTATGTTGCCAGGGCAACAAGATGGGCCCAAAATCTCAAACTGTAGTTGGTAAAATCCAAGGAAAGCCTCCAAACAACGTCAAATTTATCCACTTTTCTGCAGGCGACCACCTGGGTGTGATGCCCGACAACAGTGCCCAGGTGAGCGAGGAGCAGCCGGCCGCATTTGCGCGCTGCGTGGGGGTGGCCAACCTCGACCAACTATTCAACATGGAACCAAAAACCTCAAAATTTCAACCCAAAAATCCAAGGAACAAAACCAAAACAATGTCTAAATCATGCCCCTTTTCTGCAGGCGACCACCTGGGTGTGATGCCCGACAACACCGCCCAAGTGAGCGAGGAGCAGCTGGCCGAGTTTGCGTGCTGCGTGGGGGTGGCCAACCTTGACGAGCCGTTTGACATGGAGCCCCTGCATGTGGAGGAAGGGGAACTGCCCCCAGCCAAGCCCTTCCCGCTGCCGCAGACCTACCGCACCATTTTCGGAGGTGCGCATGCGCAATTCTGATTTGCTGGAAACCAGAATTAGTAGTACGGGGGGGTTGTTAGTAGTAAGGGGGAGGAAATGACAATGAACATAGGAAAATGAGGGCAGCTGCCCCATGCCAAGCCCTTCCCGCTGCCACCGACCTACCGCACCATATTCGGAGGTGCGCATGCATGCGCAATATTCACAAACTTTAAAAAGAGATGCAATCACTGCGTGTGGATGATCACTTTTGGCAGTGTCGAAAGAGGCGTCCCCCAGGCGGAAGCCCTCGTGCTCTAACCTGTGATACCCTAAAACCCTGACCAGTGGTGTGCGCATGCAGGCTACTTGGCACTGCTGGAGAGCCCTGCCATGAAGGACCTGGCAGCACTGGCGCAGGTAGGAAACTAGGGTTTATGGTGGCCGCAAGGGTTTTGCCATTAGGGTTTGCAATGAAGGACCTGGCGGCACTGGCGCAGGTAGGGCTGTAGGGTTGCCGCTAGGGTTCGCCATAAGGGTAAAGCTGTGTTTCACCACAGCATGTCTGCTGATTGAATGACTCAGCTTGCGAAGCTTCCAAGTCATCTATCTATTCATTTAACATTTTCATTTTCATTTTTATTTTCTGCAGTATGCCACCGATCCCAGCGAGGCGTCCCATCTCCAGAAGCTGAGCTCGGATGAGGTGATGTACTCAACATGGGTGCACGGCCAGGGTGTCAGGTGAGAGCAGAAACCCTAGACCCTTAAACCCTAAACCCTAAGAAGCTTAGGTCGGATGAGGTGATGTACTCAACATGGGTGCACGGTTAGGGGGTCAGGTGAGGGCAGAAACCCTAGACCTTTTAACCCATAAACCCTAAAGTGCATGTTGCGGTTGGGGTACATGGGCAGGGGTTGTGGTGCAATATGCAAGTGACCATGTTGTAATTGCAGTTATAGCTGTGATTGAATCACTTAACTTCAACATCAAATTCAATATGAATACGGTAGCGATGAAATGATTCATAAACTCACTATATTATGCAGGTGGATCGGCATCTTCCAGGAGTTCCCCTCCCTGATCGACTCCATCCCCCTTGCCGCGCTGCTGGAGCTCATCCGAGTGATGCACCCCCGCCACTACTCCATCGCTGCCAGCTCCTGGTACTGCGAGAATGAGGTGAGGGAACCCTAACCCTAACCCTAACCTATGAAGTTGAACCCTAGATTGCTGTCCTGGTATTGCGAGAATGACGCAGCGTCACTGCTCTGAACCGGGAAATCCGAACCCTCGACCATTACTGGATAGCATCCTGTTACTGCGACGGTGAATGGACCCCGCTAATTTAGCGGGTTTAGCGGGTTTAGCGGCTAAACCCGAACTTGAGAAATGGCTGACTACGGTGAACTAACTTTAGCTGCTGTGCCGTCGCAGGTTCACCTGATGGTTGGCAAGCTGACCTACAAGCTGCCTAATGGCCAGGAGCGTGGTGGCGTGTGCAGTACCTACCTGTGCAACCTCAAGGCGGGGGACACAGTGCGGTTCCACATTCTGAAGGTGGGTATAATCCCTTCTTTGGGTCTAAGCCATAAACCGTAAAACAGAGGTCAAGAACTGGCACGTGATGATGGTGGCAGAGGGAACCGGGCTGACACCCATGCACACCCACATGTGTGCGATCTGGTGTTCAAGGACTGGCTGCACAGCTGTTACTGCATTTTGTATTAGATTGTGTTCTGTACGCGCACAGGTGCCCTCCTTCCGCCTGCCGCTGAACGCGCGCGGGCCTGTGATGATGGTGGCAGCAGGGACCGGGCTGGTACCCCATTATGGCCCCATACAAAATACCTCAAAATCACACAGAAATGTGGTCCACGGCCTTTGCAAATCGCATGTTACCCTTCAAGTTGTGTAATGTGTCTGTTGCAGGTGCCCTCCTTCCGCCTGCCGCTGAACGCGCGTGGGCCTGTGATGATGGTGGCAGCGGGGACCGGGCTGGCCCCCATGCGGGGATTCCTGCAGCACCGCGCGGCGCTCAAGGCGGAGGGGCCTGTGGGTCCCATCGCGCTCTTCTTTGGCTGCAGGAGCCAGAAGGACATGCTGTGCAGGTGGGGTCTCAAAATGTATACTAGGGTTTCGGGTCTGGTGGCTGCAGTATGATGTGCTGTTCAGATGGGGGCAGGGTGTGGGGCTTCGGTGCATTACCTAATGGCGTTAGGTAGCGGGTTACCCTATAGTAGCCTATATTCTAAACCCTAAACCCTATTCAATGTTCCCAGGGAGGAGCTGGACGCCTTTTCTGCTGCGGGGGACATCCAGCACCTGGTGGTGTGCTACTCAAGGGAGCCGGGCATGCAAAAGCAGTATGTGCAGGTGGGTGCCTGCTGGCTGACCCTAAACCCTAAATTGTAAGCCTCTACCCAAACCTAGTATGTGCTACTCAAGGGAGCCGGGCACGCAAAAGCAGTATGTGCAGGTGGGTGCTGCTAATTGACCCTAAACCCTAAACCCTGAACCCTGTGTGCTACTCAAGGGCACCGGGGTGACCACGCAGTATGTGCAGGTGGGCTGCTGTGGAAGCCTTTCTCGCCAGTACGCTGGTAATGGTGCCTGGATTATCCTTGGTGTATTCACTTGTTGTGATGTGCTTTTGCAACTATGCTTGTTACCGTATCTGCGACAAAGTTTGCAACTGTGCGCTTAAGGACCTAGTGGCAGCCGTCGCAGATCCTGTAAAGGAGTTGCTTGTAATGGATCAATCCTAAAAATGGAGGTGTGGCGCAATTGAAATTGTAACATAACTCCATTATGTATCCCCCCCTGCAGGACCTGGTGGCGGCCAATGCGGACCTTGTGAAGGAGCTGCTTGTAATGACCACTCCGAATTTTGATAATGATCATGATCTCAAATTGTTTTCCCCCTGCAGGACCTGGTGGCCGCCAATGCGGATCTTGTGAAGGAGCTCCTGAGCCCCCTCAACGCACACGTGTACATCTGCGGGGACAGCAACATGTCGCACGCGGTGTCGGGGGCAATCGCGGGAATCATGGGTGCGTGGGCAGATTCAGCGTTTTAGGGTTTGAAACATTATTGCATGCATTCATTATGCCGCATAATTTATGCGTGGAGGGATGGCAGACTATAGAGTTGATGTAGGTTCTGTATATTCAATAAATTCCTTGTCCTCTTTTGGGATTCTGCTGCAGGCAGCGCTGAGCAGAGCCGCGTGGCCAAATGTACTGAATATTCCGACCGTTATTGTACAGATCAACAGATTATATATATAAAAATGGTGTTATAATATCCAACAATTTGCCTCCAGGGAGCGCCGAGCTGAGCCGCATGGCCACCGAGGGGAGGGTTCACGAGGACGTGTTTGGAGCAACGGTCACTACTGAGACGCACAGCAACGTAGCCAAGCTGGCGGGGCAGCAAGCTGAGATGATCAAGCTAGCGGACTTTGCACAGGCAGACGATGAAACAAGTAAGGAAAAATCCCATGGAAAATTGATTGGATTTGGATCTGGCTTGGATTGGCGCACATGTAGGAGTGGCTACCTACTTGACTGACTACCTGCTATGACCCTCACTACTCATCAAATCAACCTACCTTCATCCCTACCTGCCTAAAGTTGCTTTTTGCCTCCGTTTCAGGGCTCGAGAAGGCGCTGTCCGAGGGCGCTGACGCCACCCAGGTGGATGTCGATGGCAACACGCTGCTGCATCTGGCGGCAGCCAGCGGGGCGGCCAAGGCGTGCAAGGTAGGGTTTGGGGCGTAGGGAGTTGTCGGGTTTAAGGGTTTGAGGTTAGGAATCAGGGCTTAGGATGTTATCAGGTTTGGGGTATAGGGTTTAGGGTTTGACCAACCTGGCCTGGCAATTCTGCTGCGCAGATGGCCATGAGAGTGGCTGTTAAATCGCTATTTTACAGTGGGTGGGCAGATGCACGAAATCGGAGCGAATTGCTTCTGAACCAAGGGCTTTTGCTTCTGCAGGTACTCATAGCTGCGGGCGTGTCTGTGAATGCGGTCAACAATTACAACCTGACCCCTCTGGCGGTGGCCACACTGGCTGGGCAGCAGGCGGTGGTGGAGGTGCTGCAGGGGGCCAAGGCGCTGCTGAGCTCGCGCATGCACAGCAACTTCTACCCTCTCCACGTGGCGGCGTTCACAGGTGTGAAGCGCGGCTACTCTTCGTCTTTAATGCTTTTATTGGCCCCTGCTGTTCCTATTGGTTGCCCTGCCTGAGAAGCATGATAAAAGAAACCCTTTTCGTTGGTTTGCATTGAATTCCAGGTGACACTGCGGTGGATTCTCGGTGCACCGCATACACTTCCGAACAGGCAGCATTGCGCCACTTCAGGCTGTGATGGTGGAAAAGCCAACGCTAGAACAAGCAGTCAAAAAAGAACGTTATATATCAAAATCAAAGTCACATTTGAGTCTGTTCACTGTCTTTTTGCACAGGTGACATTGCGGCGCTGGAGACCCTTCTGGGCCAGGGCAGCGACCCCGATCAGAGGGATTATTTTGGATCGACACCACTCCAAGCCGCGGCAACCATCGGCAACCTTGCGGCCGCACAAGTGCTGGTCAAGGGGGGCGCGGCACCCAACATCTCAGACAGGCACGTGCAAGACCCTAATCCTTGACTGCAAGCCCTTGACCCTACGGTAACCATGTCTTAAACCTGAACCCTACATGGGTCTATATTGAATCCCATGAACCCTTATTGAACCCTCGCTCGACCTGGAGGTAAGCAATCGGGGGGCTGCGCCATGGGGCGCTGGTTGAGGCGTGCCCAGCCAAACGTTGCAGACAGGCCAACATTTACCCTAAACCAAAACACACCACCATTACACACTAAACGCTAGGTGGGGCAAACATTGCAGTCAGGTATGACAACACAGCTTTAGGATTCGTAGCTGTCAACCCAGATCGCTCGTGTTGCGTGTACATACTTAGGTGCATTCTCCATCCCCAGCACTTTGTTTTTCTACCTTACCTACATACCGCTATATTTTAATCACACCTTGACGATTTCAATTTCTGTATTATCCAGGTGGGGCCACACGCCCCTGCAGGCAGCCCTGCTCTACCAGCACCACCAATTGGTGGATTTCCTCAAGGGGGTGGGTGCCAAGCTGACCGTGAGCGACACCGACTTTGGGATGGTCCTGCCCCAGCTGGAGGGGTTCAAGGGGGCAGGGGGCGGAGGGGAGGGGGGAGGGGACGCGGGTGCTGCGTTAACGGTGGAGCGCATCGCAATGGTGCAGGCCAGGTGAGTTGATGGTGTAAAGTTGTTTTGGTTTGGTTTGTGGTGCACTACTGTCAGACTTGGATTATGGCTGCTTGGCGCAAGGCAAATTGGAGTGGGGGTTGCTGTGGCTGATGCTTTGTGTAGCTATCTACGTACCTGGCCTTGCGATTGCACAGGCACGTTGCCAGGGAAGAAGGTGTGGGGTGTAGGGTTTAAAATGTGCTAGGAATGGTAAACGACTGAAGAATGCATTGAACACGATCTGCCCAATGGTTGATTACCACCGTATGTACAGCACCGTGTTAAAAGGAGGGTGCAGGATTTGGCTGCAATGACCCAAGCCCAGTGCCACTCACTGATCTTTACTCGCTGTCCAGTTGGTGCTGGCTTGCCTCGGAGAGCTACCCTGCAGGCATGCAAGCCCAGCTGGACGAGCATGGTGTCAGGCTGTTCCACAATTACTCGAATTTACTGGCCCAAAACCCTCCAGTCGAATATATATATTCTACTTTTGATCAGCGAATAATTCCATGTGTTTATATATTTTTTGTGCTTTATTTTCAGTTGGAGCTGGCTTGCTTCAGAGAGCTACCCCGCAGGCATGCAAGCCCAGCTGGAGGAGCATGGAGTCAGGCTGTTCCACAACCTGTTCGAGATAGCACCCTCTGCGCTCAAGCTGTTCAAATTCAACCTGACAGAGGATGGCAAGGTGGTGGATGATGAGGTGAGGACAAAACATAGCTGGCTGTTCTCAGAAGCAAAGTGCTTGGTAATCAAACGATTGGATGGGGGTTTATCGCATCGCCTGTCGTAAAGCATACTTCTGGAGAAGGGAAAGTGATAGTGTTCAACAGCCCTGTTTGAGCTAGTGCCTGCTGCACTGAAGCTGTTCAAATTCAACTTGGCCGAGGATGGCAAGGTGGTGGATGACGAGGTGAGGAGGAGGGGAGGGCGGAAGGAGGGAAGGCAGGGGAGATGCGCTGTGGGTTGCAGGGCTGTTTATTTTGGGTACCCATTTTTGGGGGTTAAGCCCAGCATCGAATCCACTCACCTGCCTGCGATAGAGCCCGCACCCCTCATTCTGTGCATACTGGGGGATCCATCAACAAAACGCCATGCATTCCAGTCCCCTAAAAGCCGCTGCCAGGGTACCAGCCACACGCGCAAGCGCGTGTGTATGCACACATTTGCTGAGTGTTTGTTGTTGTGCGTGGTGCAGGTGCTTCGGAAGCATGCCCTGCAGGTCATGCGCACTGTGGGGGCAGTCATTGGCCAGCTCAACGACCTGGACTCGCTGCTGCCAAAGATCCAGGTAAAACCCTAAAACCCTACAAAACCCGAAACAGTGGGTGCAGTCATTGGCCAGCTCAACAACCTGGACTCGCTGCTACCAAAGGTCCAGGTACATCCCTACAAACCCTACAAAACCCTAAACGGTGGGGGCAGTCATTGGCCAGCTCAACGACCTAGACTCGCTGCTGCCAAATATCCAGGTAAAACCCTAAAACCCTACAAAACCCTACAAAACCCTAAACAGTGGGTGCAGTCATTGGCCAGCTCAACGACCTGGACTTGCTGCTGCCAAAGATCCAGGTAAAACCCTGAAACCTCTAATTTTCAGCATGACCTGGCCTTGCACACAAAAGCGGCTGTAGCAGTAACGCCAAGCCACTGATAAGATTCGCCACGATGCCCATGACTGGTTATGGAATTTGCCCTCGTTGTCACCCTCGAACCTGGTACTCAAGGCCTACTCCTTGAGCAGGTGCCTTGTTGAGAGCCATACACCCAGCGGAGCTCTGCTAGGTGGGTATAAATTAACAACCATGATACTACTGTTTGTTCTTGTGAAGCGGAAATGAGATCATTTCTCCTCTTCTGCAGCGCCTGGCCGAGCGCCACGTGGGGTACCGTGTGGAGCTTGTGCACTACGAGATCCTGGGGAGGGCGCTGCTGGGCACCATGGAACAGGTGCGCCTTAAGGATTTAGGATTGAGGGTTTAATATGTGGGCTATTGGATACTTGAGGGCGCTGCTGGGCACAACGGGTGCGCCTTTGGGTTTAGGGTTTTGGGTATGCTTGTGCGCGATGAGATTCTGGGGAGGGCGCTGCTGGGCACCACGGAACAGGTGCGGCGGCAGGTTGGTAGAAACTGCGGGGATGTACCATCATGTAATAGGCTACCTTGATCAGGATGTCCCAATACCATATTATTTCATTTGCCTGTGTCATGACTACAATATTTGGTATCATTTTTGCCTGCGGCAGGTGCTTGGAATGAAGTGGGAGGATGACGAGCGCACCGCATGGACTGCAGTCATAGCGCTCATCATACACGCTGCCACCAAGGTGTACGAGGATGCGTCCAACAAGGCTGGCGGGACCGTAGCAGCCTGAAACCCTATGCCAAACCCTAAACCCTAGCCCATCTAGGGTTGAGGACACTGGTCATCGATGTGGTGGTGTACCAAGGTGGAGGCTTGGAACAAGGCAGCCACAAGAATCTGGAGCCTTCTTTACTATCTCAGCTTTCAACACATTAGTTATGTATTTATGCTATAACGGCGCGACGGAACACTGATATGGCTCGGAAGCAGTGGGGTACGCGGGGCACTAGCCATGTAGAGGGGCATAAAGGGGTAGGCAGACGCGCGTGCTGTATACACGTGGCACATGCATATGTCAAGCAGGATTTGATGTTTTTTGTTTGCCCATTTTCTGCCCAGCAGCTCGAGAAGCAGCTTCACCGAGTATGGCAATGATTATCACTGCGTGCCATGTGTCATCCATCATTACTACCGTAGCTAGAGCAAATCCTACTAGCACTACAAATAATCTCCCTCCCTTCACATCGGAGCAATGTAGCCGGTGGCACACCTGGTGACACACAGTCCTTTAAGAAATTCTTTTTAAGCCTAGTAGGTAATAACCCTTTTACCTTGTTGGGGGTGCACGTTGTTTCGCCCTGACCTTGTTTTCCCAATCAACCCAGAGGCTGTTGCCGTGCTGGGCACCGCGAGCTTCAATACTGAAATTGACTTTGTATTTAACTTTTGAAAGCCTGGCCTAGCCGGGATTCCAATCCTTAAAGACAAATTGTGCTCTTCAGAATTACTGCATGCACATCTCTGCAGAGCACGCTCCGGCTTGTGCAGGGCAGCCAGAACTTGGCCCACAATAAGGGACCCCACTGTGTAAGCAAGCATCTGAAGCTGTCCATTATACCGGTCCTGTCCACCCTGACAGCAAGCATCCCTGTTGAGGTTTAGGATGTCATCACAATGATTGTGGGCCACACACCCATTGCCGTGCCACGTTAGTAACACTGAAAGGCCTTTGAACAGTATCTGTGACAGTCATTCGAAAGTGAAATAGGCCCCTATACGAACTGCAGGCCATCATGATGGCATTCAATTGCATTATGGCATTGCGCGCATGATTCCTTTTAATTGCCGCAGCAGTTGATTCATAATCAGCATTTCCCTTTCAGTGCCACTACTAACGGTTACACGACCTAGATTTACAATATAGTATACGGACTACACGTATTTGGGGTCAATGTTCCAGCTACGCATCAATACCCTAAATTTAGTATACAATCGTAGAATTCTGTTACCACAATGAACACACCAAAATGCCATAGGGCCGCGTGCACACAAAAGCACGCACGCATCTGATTCAGGATGCTATTAGGATTTTTAGGCCATGCCATGCAGAACCCGCCTACAGTGTAAAAAACCGAAATACACAGCGTAAAAGCTGCTACCTGTAAATGCAGTCTAAAGTTAAGAATTGCTGCAGGAACCGGCTACCCGAGCGCAGATACTGTAAATCAAGGGGTGCAGTTCCAAAAGAAGGGGTCTGAGTGCAGCGTATGGCTCACACAATGGCGCTAGCAGTGGCTGCAATAAAAAAAAAAAAAAAAAGAAAGGGATCGCCCACATGCGGAGTCAGGGGCCCACAATCTACACTGATACTTGCCACAGGCGCAGGCGCAAACCCGACCGGCCCCTCGTATAAAACCCTTGCACGAGGCACGAAACCCTTGCATGAGCCACAAAACTCCCGCATGAGCCACAAAGCCACAGGCAGGGTACAACAGGGGAGTTGCTGCACCGTCCCCCACGGCAGGCACTATACCCCCCACCCCCCACCTGCCCACGTTACCCCCCACCTGCCCACGTTACCCCCCCACCCACCCAACGGCCAACGCGTGCAGGGCTGGCCCCTGCTATCATAGGCTGGGACCGCCGCTGACGCGCAGCAGACACTCGAGTCGCGGGCTCCGGCGCAGCGGCGGGATCGGTCATATACTATGGGGAAAATGCTGACTACTGAGTAATTGGATGGCCTCAACCCCCCAGGAAATACACTGTCCCTGCACCCCCAGCAGACCCCCGCCGGCCCCCCACCGCCCGCCGGCCAAAGGGTTCGGCTGTGACCACAGCCAATGCGTAGCTGACACTGGAGTCATTGGTGGCGGCGCAGCCACTGGATCGGTCGTGGTGATTAGGCGCATCCAGCCTCCAACCCACCAGGGAGCACGCTGCTCCCATCCCCCACAGGAGGCCCCCATCCCCACCACCCACCACCCACCATCCCACGCTGATGGGCTAGCCCATCTCACCCCCTCATCTCATCTCTGTCACCACCGCCGATGCGTAGCTGACACTCGACTCACGGGTGGTGGTGCAGCGGCTTGACTGGTCGTAGTACTTGAACTCCACCTTGAACCGCGTGGCACAGTGCTCGAGCATCTGCACAGAGAGCGGGGCGTGTCATTTATCAAGGTGCAGAAAGCGAGGTTCAAGGTTCTGAAGGTAGAGTCTAAGTTACCAAGCGGTGCAGGCGTAGGGTTAGGGTTCAGGTTTAGGGTTTAGGGTTAGGGCAAGGGCAGCAGCGTACATTGAGGAAGACGCTGGTCGGGTGACACCCGCAGATTGTGTTGCTGTACTGGCGCAGGTAGGAGGTGAATGGGGCGTCCTTTCTTACTTACTAGGATTTACAGGGAAGGGCATGCACGTTTTGTAGGGTTTGTAGGGTAAGGTACAAAACTAGAAGGGGCAGGGCAGGGCAGGGCAGCAGCGCACATTGAGGAAGACGCCGATCGGGTGCCGCCCGCAGATTGTGTTGCTGTATTGCCGCAGGTAGGAGGTGAAGGGGCCTGGTGCGCCCCCCTCGATGAGCCGCATGCCCTCCCTGTCTAGCCACTCGATGGACTCGTGGATGGCGCCCTGCAGGAGGAAAACACAATGAAGGACCGGTAATAAAACCGAACACAAGCTTAGAAAGACAGCTGTGAAGACTACCTGAGATGACCAACAGTACAATTGTTACTCCTAAGGGTTACGTGCAGGGTGGACCAACAATGCCATGCACCCACTTCAAAAAGCGCATGCTCTCCCTGTCTAGCCACTAAGACTCGTGGATGAAAAACATGGATGGCACCCTGTGTGCAGGCCACGAGGGGTGAACAGCTGTACCCATACCATGCCACACAGAAAAACCGGAGGCTCGCTATGCACAGCGGTATGTGCGGCCCCTCTTGAACGCAGCGAGGTGCACCCAGCAGCACCATGGGTGCATACACATTGACCAGACACACGCCTAACCACAGCTGCCACAAAGCCCTGGCGGGCCACGCCTGTAATCTACACGCTGCTAGGTGTGGGCGCCCAGCTGTGCATTCCACGGTACATGGAAAGGCCAGCACACGCCGCACTATGCGCCCGCCGCTACAGCCCATGCTAGCCGCTGCGCTAGCGGGTGGGGGGTACCTGCCCGGATCTGCCCACCAAGACAAAGTGCAGCGGCTGACCTTGACAAGCTAAGCAGTACCGGGAGGCTCTAGATGGATATTTATGCTGACCTTGCCGCTGTATGTGTTGACAGCGGACCAAACTTTGACAGCGTGTAGAGAGAACAGCTTCCCATGGAAAACTATATAAGAGCGTGCCAAGTGCCTTGGCGAACAGTGCAAGGGAGCTAAAGGTAGAGAGCAGGATAGTGCAAGCCCCGTACCTTTGTCTGGTCGTAGAAGGTGTAGTTGAAGCGTGTGCCCCAGTGGCAGAAGTCAGAAGACACCACAAACAGGTTGGCGGGGTCGTCCAGGTAGGGGCTAAGCACATTGCCATACGCCGCCTCGCTGCGGTGACACAAGGGGGGGTTTTGTTGCTGGTGAAAAAGTAGATATGTGAGAGTCAAGCAAAGGTAGCTTATGAGGTCTTGGGTGCACAATGCAGTAGGCTAGCAGTGCGGGCGTATGTGGGCTTGCCATGTGGCATGGCAGTCTAGGCAGTAGCCCGAGCCAGCACCTTGCCGTACGCAGCCTCGCTGCAAGGGCACAAGGGGTTTGTTGCTGGTCGTAAAATGGAATTGTGAGAAAAGCAAGGTTTGTATTGGAAGTCTTGGGTGCACGGTCAGTAGGTTAGTATGTGGTATGTGGGCACGCCTTGTGCATGGCCGGCACTCCAACTTTGATACCGCTATGCGTTAGGCATGCGCCAGGAGAGTGACAGCCCACTGAAAACATCAGAACGAAAAAAGCGGTGCTGAATATAAAAGTCTCACTATTTCCGCCATTGTCAAATTAGGGTTTCACTGGGCAGCGGAGGGTTGGCCACGCTGCGGGAGGATGCTCCGCTCACAATTTGATTGGGCATGGGGCGTGAAGCTGGAACGCAGGGGTTTCGCCAGTTTTCTTCGACGCTTTTGGGACTAGAGAGTTTGTATCAAGACAACCTCAAAGAGCCCTGGCCACAGACAGGCAAAAAAATTGCCAAAAAAAGGGATCCGAACAACCGGAATCGAACCAGTGACCTAGAGATTACCGAGGCGTGCCTCCAGCACTTTGTATACGTCTACAGTCTCCCGCTCTACCAACTGAGCTATGTTCGGAGAATTGTCTGCTTGCGAGTTTCCGGGCTCCATAAGCGCCGGCCAAGTGGGCACTTTCAAAGGAGTGTAAATGGGGCAATTTTTCCACTGATGTGCCCTCAGAAACCAACAGGGCAACTCAGTGCACCGGAATACCTCTCTCAGACTGAGAAGCCAGCCCAGCTGAATACCAACTGAGCTATGGATCATTTGCACGAGGGAGAGTTTCTGGGCGCTACGTTCGGCGGTGAAAATGGAGCATTTTGACACGTGGGCGGCAGCGGCAGCCACACTAAGGCACTGGATGCAGCTGCAAGCTCATAGTCCCCACGATTTACCTTTGCGAGCGTGGTGCTGAAACCCTGCCTGCTATGTTAAAATAAGTTTGGGCGGTGCCCAGCTGCCATTTCCTGGCCACCGTTTATCGGGGTTACAAAAACCACCTCTCCAAAAATAGACATACATATGCAGCTACAGATAGGTGCGCGCACCTCTCAGCTGACAAGGCACCAATCATGATGGGGACCAGCTTGAAGGGTTGGGACCTGCAGATTGTTGGAAGGAGGGGTTGGAAAAGAGTGCGCGACACCCATGCAAGCGTGGCTAGGCGCTACACTACCCGCCCAACCTGGCCCAATTGCAATAAACTCAACTGCCCAACTGCACATTACCAGCAAAAAGTACATTTCAGGCCCAACTGCGTCACCTGTGGCGTGAAAAGCAGCACTTACCCCATCGCCTTCATCACGAAGGGCATGTGCAGCTCCAGGCTGTGCTCCTCCTGCAGGGGCGCACACACTCAGCTCATAGATACACACCCAAGAAGCAGCCATGCCCATCTAGCATAAGACATAATGCCAGGTACCTCATCCACTGATATGTTCATCATCTCGAATTTGCCTGTGGCGACCAGCTCAGCATACACCTCCTGGTCAATCTGTGCGTCACCTAGGGGGAGCACCGCACAGTGTGAACCAATTGAAGCAAAAGCACTGGTAATCAACAACAGCTTGCAAAATTGGTATATAGAGGTCGTACCTAGAGGGGTGCTGTACTTTTCTGCCGTGGAAAGCAGGCACTGCCGGGAGTACATGTGGTGCGAAGGCCCCAGCACAAAAACCCTGGATCTGCCCACCGCCACACCACAATACCCCACATTAAGGATGTTGGCAGGGCAGTTTCAGTGACTTTCAAGTTTCATATTACAGACTTGAAAAGCAAAAAGTATGCCATTTTTTGTTGACTCACATTGTCTCCGGCCGAATGTGGCGATAGGCATGGGCCATCACATGGCCACAGAACCGGTAGCCAGCATGGGGGCCTATGAGCGCTCTGGTGGCGGTGCTTGGGTCTAGGGGCACTGCTTCTAGCCACTCTGAAATCTGCCGGTCCAGTACTGGCGCTGCACCATGGACACACATTGGGGGTGTGACTTCTGCAACTGACATATGCATGCATACAGGGGGACATGGGCAGGACTTTGGCGCAGCAAACTCGTCACCCATGCGTGCACAAGGTGGCATTGAGGGTGGGTTTTCAGTGTACAGGCCAATACCCACGCAAGGCTCACAAAAAAGAAGATACTGGGGTGGCCATCCAACACACAATTGACACTGACCTCCATCTTCATACCACGACCCTGCGTGCAGCGGTCGCCTCACGGACGAAACACGGTGGTTGTTTATCCGCGGCATGCTGGTAGAAAGTGGGTTCCAGAGTTTGCGAGCTGTGGGCTAGTTCATCGCGACATCACCCATGCATGCATGCCCAAGGCGTTGCAACGGTCGAGCCCAGCCAAGTTACCGTTTAAGTGCACTGTGGACAAGGTTCAGCACGATTCAACCATGGACGCATACTTCAAACTCAACGGGTGCAAGTGGGTTGTGTGGGTCTAACAATAAACTGTGTCGGGCGCCCAAAGTATTATGGACATTGTTCTAGCGACCTGTGGCACCCGTTGCAGACTGCAGACGTTCGAAACACAAGCACGGATGTACGTTCTCAGTTTGTCAAGCCATGTGAAGCCCCCATACGATACTTTCTCGAGTCGCCCACTTCTCGTGCCCAGCTGCAAGTGCAATTTAATTTAGTGGCATGCCGTGGAGTTAGGAAGCCCTGTTTGGGGGGCTGCATGCCACCATTGTGGGCTGCTCGACAGATTACACGTGGTTTATTGTCAAAAATACGTTGTCTGTTCGATTGACTTGGTCAGTGCCACATGTGCAATCTGTGTGAACAGGCGTGTTACGGCAAACCTGGACAAGGGCATGCCTAGGCACAATGCTGCTCGGTACCAACTTCATGCAGCCACTCGATCAACCTCCAATTCATATCTGGCCTCTGACCCCACAACACCATGTCCTCTATATACTGTACAACACAGTGTACAGGGTTACCATTTAATCACACAGAGACACTGTTTGTTTGTCAGCCAGAGTGGCTGTTTTCAATGCTGCCTGGCTGTCCAACCCAGAAGCTAGCTGCCTACTGACTGCAACCCAATGAGTGTTGCAGAACTTGCTCCCCCAGTGGATGAGACTGGCAACCCTCACAGCAGAGCGATGGCCTCGATCTCAACCTTGGCGTTCAGTGGCAGCGTCTTGACAGCAAACGTGGCTCGGGCTGGTGGCTCTGAAGGGAAGTACTTGCCTGAAACAAAGGCAAAAACAACATCAGTATGTACGTCCTTTCAAACTGGAGCCCTGTCCACCATTAGATAGATTACACTGTTGTAAGCTGCGGCGCAAGAAAGGCGACAGCCAATGGCCAACCGATGCCTTACCGTAGATGGCATTGACTTTAGCGAAATCGCCCATGTCCTCCAAAAGGATGGTCGTCTTCACAACCTTGTCGAAAGAAGTGCCTGCTGCTTCTAGTATGGCTCCCATGTTCTTCATCACCTGCTCTGCTTGGCCCTCCACCTCATCGGTGGCAAAGTCCTTGGTCTGCAGTACGATACCAGAGGTCAAATCACCCAACAATGCATGTCATATATAGTCACATGCACCAGCTATCTAACACAGCTGCTACAAACAAGGTAAGAAATTAACAGCGGGCTCTTACCCCTGGTACTATGCCTATTTGCCCAGACACAAAGACGATGTTCCCTGCCTTGACCGCTTGTGAGTAGGGTCCGAGTGCTGCTGGCGCGTTCTCTGTGCTCACTATCTCCTTGCCTGTATGACAAAGCAACCCACTGATAACCAAACTCTCAGAATAACCGGTTTCAGTGGTGCAAAACTGGCATCACTAGTTGCATGCACCCATTTTGCAACACTACAACATCCAATCTCAATGCAAGCCCATCAAACACCTTGGGCAACGACGGTGCTGCAGAGTTGGCGACTCTGCCTGTGATGTGCAAGCTTTGGGGCGCTCAAGCCACCGCTGCAGAGCCAGCTAGCCCGGACAGGCTGCCTGGCCACAGACTTGAAGGATAGTTGGGCACCTGCTGCTAGGGTGGTGGCCATTGGAGCTCGTGGGTTGAGGATAGCAGGATATGTGGAAGGACTGTTGTCAGAAGAGCAGCAGAGGAAAGCGCAGAACCTCGGTGTGTGTTCCTGGGCAAGGCTCGTTGCTTTTGGACAAACGGTGTGCGAAAAACAGGCTCGATGGTTCGATGCATGCATGCATAATGAGCAATTGTTTCCTCCCCGTTTTGGGGTATAATACGCTTCCACCCGTGACGGCTGCCGAAAAAAGGCTTTACAGCAGCCGGCTCAAAGCCCAGGCAAGCCCGCATCCTCGTTCCTTCTCCCTTGCTTGACGGGTTACCTGCTACAGCAGGGCAACAGGTACGTACAGCTGTTTCCGCAGACCGTCGTTGTGGGGGGGTTGTGATAGGCCGCCAGTCGCTCACCCACTCGGTGTTCCCTGCAGACTGCCAAGATGGTGCAGCCACTCGTGAAGAGGGCTCACGTCCAGAAGTACACCAAGAAGTTCAAGAGGCATCAGAGTGACAGGAAGCACTGTGTCAAGGTGCTTAACCTCAGCTAGCCATCGGGGTTTCGTTTTCGTAGAGCATGCATCTGAAAATGTTCTGGGATGTGAGAGGGGGGTTTACAGGGGTTGACACGGTTTTTTTGACCTGTACAGGAGAGCTGGAGGCGGCCAAAGGGTATTGATTCCCGTGTGCGCCGTAAGTTCAAGGGATGTGGCGTTATCATGCCCAACATCGGCTACGGCACCAACAAGAAGACAAAGCACCAGCTGCCCAGTGGTAAGGACCCAATATGCACCGTTTGCTGCGTTTTCCACTGCAGCTAGAGTGCTTTTTGTGGGACCACAGCCTCATATGGGTTGAAGCTCGCTTGTACGTTGTGTACAACCACGGTTGTGGGTTGGCATATGGTTATTTAGGAGATTGTAAACGTGACTTTGTTGATGCAGGCTTCTACAAGTTTGTGGTCCACAACGTCAAGGAGCTTGACCTGTTGTTGATGCACAACAGGTGAGAATTCCAGAAAACATTCACAGATAGCAAGCTTGCTGCCGTCCAGCTGCGCAGTCCAGCTGGGGTGGATGGCCAACCTGTCGCGTTTATTCACAAACACTGTACTTGCTTGCACAACAGGAAGTACGCCGCGGAGATTGCACACAACGTGTCTTCCAGGAAGCGCACAGAGATCGTCAGCAGGGCAGCAGAGGTACGATGGGACCCTGCACGTCACTACCCCACCCTTGCATCAACCATCAGCACTCAGCAGTGTGGCCAGCAGACAGTGCAGCGGCAGCAAACAGTCAACGTCAAGCATCAGGCTTTTCCAAGCTCAGCACAGTTTGTTTGCAAGGGGGTTGAGTGGGTCAGACTGCTGTAGACCAGCAGGGGACAGGATTGTAAGACATGCGCGAGGTGAAACAAGTTTCACGGAGTTTTGCTGGCCGGTTGCTTCCCCTCTTGCTGTTTCTTCCGCTCAGCCCAGCCAGAATATCGAAAACGGTCCGTGGGTGGTGCCTCAACTGTTTGACCCACTCGGTAATGAAGGGTGGGGAGGAGAACCCATGGAAGTGGCATGTACCCAGGGCAGCGGGCTTGGGCAACCAGTGTGTCCCTTGCAGTAACAGCGCAGTGTCAAGTTCCAATCAGCGCTTGCATCATTGATAGACTTTAAGCAGTATGCAAAGGCAAGCAGCGCTCTTTGGGGAATCAGTGTGCACGGGTAAAATAGAGACAGCCTCAGCATCGCTTCTCTTTCTCAGTCTTCAGGCTTGACCTCAGGACTGGGCAGGGGTGACACCCAACAGGGTCAGCAGCGCATCCTACCGATTTACTAACACACCAGCCAACCACACCCAAGCAGCCCACGTCATTTTTGCCTCCGCTCACGTTGCCAGTTCCTGGACAGG
The DNA here is from genome assembly GCA_032358255.1 of Heterotrichella gracilis. Classification (NCBI taxonomy): domain Eukaryota; class Xanthophyceae; order Tribonematales; family Xanthonemataceae; genus Heterotrichella; species Heterotrichella gracilis. The sequence goes on from JAULBX010002999.1 coordinate 125,551, forward strand.
GTAGACAGCTGGAGATCAAGTCAAATTCGGGAGTTTTTTTTTAAGTTCATTTTGCGCACAGCGGCCAGCCTCACTTGACAAGCCCCATCTCTCTGGGGCCAGCCATTGGCAGCTAACATGCAATTCCGCAGCGGCAGCGCAGCCACATCGCTTCACATCGCTCATTGTCACGCATACTTCCTTGGATGCAAATCCTGCCCATATGCTTCACAGCGCCCCCATGCGTGCCACAGTGACATCTGCAAAGTAACCCCACGAAGACCCGTGCGCTGACCTCCCCTTTCCCCCCCTGCAGCTGAACGTGCGCGTGACCAACGCCAACGCCAAGGTCCGCACCCAGGAGGACGAGTAGGCGAAACAGCACCGCTCCGCCTCACAATGCTCCACCTGTACCAATTGGCCCTTCTGTAACTTTACACACAATTGCACCCTTGTGATTTGCATGCTACCCGCTATTTGGTGCGCTGGCTGGCCTTTGGGAGCTGCCCGCTATGGTTCTCTCAGTGAGCCACGCTTGGCTGTGAGCAGTGCATCGCAACCATTGCATTGGCTCTGGGCGGCGAGCTCTGCACTCTTTGACAGCAGTAGTGGGTAGTGGGGTGGGTACTTGGATGGTGGTTTGGGGAAGGCAGGAGGTTGGAGCAGGGGCTGCTGTGGCTGGAGAGCACAGTGTTTTCTGCGGCACGGCATAGGCCACCAGGTTGTTTGGCATTGCGGGGTGGGAGCGTTGGATGTGCCCTGCCCAGTGCTGCTTGGCTCAGCATGTGTCAAGGGGTTGGAGGCAGTGTGTGTGTTTTGCTGATGCCTACACCTCATAAAAAGTTGCCAAACTGGATGCAACATCTGCCTGCCTGGAACCCTGATTCCTGTGGCCAGCCGCCATAGACACCTTCGATTCCATCTTCCTGGGCTTGCACCACTACCCTTTCCACTGGGAGTGGTTGCAAACCTCACACAAGCTCGAGGAAACACACCACAAGCACATCTTCAGCCAGGATCTTCAGGAGGCTCCAGTGGGGTGTACAGGTTGGCAGGGGGATCCTAAACGCGAATGTCACGGGGAGTGAAAGCTCTGTTTGAACCTTTCGAATGAGTTCAAACCCAAAAAAAATTGTTGTAATACAACAGTATACTGCTTGGCATGCTGCAAACTATTTACGCTGCCGGCTTCCTTTGCGTCCCATCCTTGTCTTGTCTTTCAAACCCTTCTACGGTCCCCACATATGCATGCATGCCCTCTCTCATGTCTGCATCGTAATAACTTAAAGCAACACTGCGTTGCAACGACACTGCCCACATAGAGCAAATTGTCGTATACGTCAAGATATAAATTTTATTGAACCAAATAGAAGCTCGGAGCCGCAGGGCTGCACACTGGGACCTCGTTTGCAGCGAGTGAGCGAAGAACGGTACCAAGATGTTGTGGGTTGATAAGGTAAAGACACAACAAGAGCACAGGGCTCCCTGCCTGGTGCACAAGGCTGCCATTAGAAATCCACCTACCACTCACACTGTGCAGTTCAATATCTGCATCCAATCGTGCACTCAGACTATGTCAACAAGATGGGGGGCACTATTACCCATCTAGGTGTGGATTGGCCGTCCTTTTCGAGTGCTGAGTGGGTCTTGTGCTGCAGTACCGACCTAAAACGTTCGACAAGTTCACCATCAACCAGGACATCGCAGAGAACCTGAAAAAGCTGGTGGGTGCAGGTGGTGGCATCACATGATGTGGCATTGCACAGCATGACTGCATGACTGCAAGGTCACCACGTTGGCATGGCAAGGCATTGCACTGCATTGCGCACCAAATTTTCTGGTCAGAAATGGGACGCTGAGCCAGGGCGGTGTGATAATGGCGCGGCAACTTTCCTGGGTGGTCGAGATAGCATGCCTGGCGCAGTGGTGTTGGTTTAGTTGGTTGGTCGTGTGCAGTGAAGCCAGATTAGCAGTCACACTTGCACACCCAGCTCTCTTGCGGCAAGCCTTGGCTGGCAAACAGGGATGGGGTGCATTGAGCGTTGTCAACCTGGCAATTTTCGCCCATAAGTCATGAGCAACTTGTACCTGCACCACATTATGGTCCATCTCGCATCGAATTAATCATTTGGGGCATTTGTGTAATGCGCCAGACGCCCCGTCCTGTGCTCAGTGGCTCCTCCCCTTGCATAAATGCACCTCCGCCCCCTTTCATACCCCCGCGCACCTCATCCCCTGTGTCCAGGTCGACAGCGGTGACTAACCACACAAACTGTCCTATGGGCTGATCACTATCATTAGTTTTTTGTTCAATGGACTGATACAACCCGACCTACATCGCATCCAAATGCGCATCTTAGCCCATGGGTGTACTAGTTGCCCTCAAGCTTGCAGCATTTCCCCCCATTTGCCGACAAATGCAGCTCCGTACCAACGCACCTTCCTTCCTGTTCAGGTTGCCAGCGGCGACTGCCCACACACCCTGTTCTATGGACCACCGGGGGCAGGCAAGAAGACCCTCATCGTGGCGCTGCTGAGGGAGATGTTTGGCCCTGGGGTTGAAAAGGTACATTCATAAATGTAAACCCTTAAAAATGCCCATATCAACAAACCGTTGTGCGTTGTGCGTGGGGTGGAGGTGCACAAGTTTGAAACCCCAGCCCAATAAAAATCCTAATGTGAAACCCCACATTTGAACCACACTGAATCAAATCTGTGTCCCAAACTGGGCATGGAGACTTGGCACTGGAAGATTGAGCTGCCTCTCCCACTTTACTCCCGCAACCTGGAGGTTGGGCTCATCACCCCAGGGGTCTCAAATCCCTCTCAACCTTCAACCCCCTGTCCCTGTGTTTTGCTGTGTTGCAACTGCCTCTCCCAACCTGCGCGCCAAGGCCAAACCCTGGAACAGTAAATCCCCCATTTGTTGAAATCCCCACCCTTTTTCCCTGTCTCCAGCTGCGTGTGGAGACCCGGCCCTGGAAGATTGAGCTGCCCTCTCGTAACCTAGAAGTGGAGCTCACCACCCTGAGCAGCAACTACCACGTTGAGATGAACCCCAGCGACGTGGGCAACAACGACAGATATGTGGTCCAGGAGATCATCAAGGAGATGGCGCGCAACCGGCCGCTGGATACAGGAGGGAACAAGGGGTTCAAGGTGGGTAGGTGGGGGACGGGGAGGGGAAGGGGGAACGGTATGTGGTGCATGGCATCATCCCGAGGAGGTGGCGCTCAACCGGCCGCTGGATACGGGGGGCAACAAAGGGGTTCAACGTGGGTGGGCGGGGGACGGGGAGGGAAGACGGGGTGGGGATGGTGGTATGTCGTGCATGCCATCATCATGAAGGGGGTCTTTCAGATCCATTGGAAACCCTCCACACCACACCCATGACCCTAATCCTCCCCTTCAAAGACTTTACATAATAAACCCCCTAACCCTGAACCCTCCCTGTGCAGGTCCTTGTGCTGAACGAGGTTGACCGCCTGTCGAAGGATGCGCAGCACTCCCTGAGGCGCACCATGGAGAAGTACTCAGCTGCCTGCAGGCTGGTGCTGTGCTGCAACAACGTGTCAAAGGTGCGGGCCTTGGTATGGTGAATGTGTCAATGGCTTCCTAAAGTCATTGGCATGCTCCGACATGTGGCCAAGAAGGGCCCGATTCAAACAAAATCCTACTGAAAGACACCCCAAAAACCCAGAAAATAGCAAAACAATCACCAATGTGGATTGATTGTGCAGGTGATTGACCCCGTGCGCAGCAGATGCCTGTGCATACGCGTGCCTGGCCCCTCCGCCCCCCAAGTCATTGATGTCCTCCAACACGTGGCCAAGAAGGAGGGACTGACCCTACCCGCTGACCTGGCGGCCCGCTTGGCCACCCACGGGGACCGGAACCTGCGTAGGGCTTTGCTAGGGTTTGAGGTGGCCAAGGTGGCGCAGTACCCCTTTGTGGCGGGTCAGGCGGTGCAGGGGGCGGACTGGGAGATGTACATTCAGGTGTGTGTGTGTGGCGGGGGTAAAGGGGGGAGGGGGGTCTCTGTTGGGTCCTATGTTTTATTGAATAGGGTTTTGTTGGGGCTTGGGAGGGTTTTGGGAGGGTTTGTAATGGTTTAAGGTACCAAGGCGGTGCAGTACCCCTCGTTTGACTGCTTCAATTTACCTACAGGCCATCAGAGAGTCCTAATAATTGGCCTCTCCATTGTGCAGGAAATTGCGGGCGACATTTTGAAGGAGCAGTCCCCCAAGGCCCTGTACGCGGTGCGGGGCAAGATCTACGAGCTGCTGGTCAACTGCATACCCCCCGAGATGATCATCCGGCGGCTGTCGCTGGAGCTGATGAGGAAGCTGGATGACGAGCTGAAGCACAGCTGCTGCCACCTGGCGGCGTTCTACGAGCACAGGATGCAGGTGGGTGGTGGGGACAATACCTGGCATTGCTGAGAAAACCCCAGAGCATGAGCACAGGATGCAGTACTTACAAGCGTTCCTGCCAGATTTTGCAGTCAGCTTTGCGCTGCAGTCACCGTTACAGGAGGGTGGCGGGGTTGGAAACACTAGTGAAACCCATTTATGACTTGATCAAACTGGCCCTCCGCCTCACCCTGCCTCCTTCTTTTGCCCTACAGGAGGGCTCCAAGGCCATCTTCCACATTGAGGCCTTCATCGCAAAGTTCATGGCGGAGTACAAGAACTGGACAATCATGGCCTTTGGGTGATCACTCCTGATTACTGGTGGCCACCGCCTGATTACTGGTAATGGCGGGAGTGCAAGAACTGGACAATCATGGCGCTCGGGTGATCACTTGCAATTGCTTGTTGATTACTGGCAATGGCGGGAGTGCAAGAACTGGACAATCATGGCCTTTGGGTGATCGCATGCAATCACTGGTGATTACCTGGGGTGGCAATCTGCGCTGCCACCGCTGCATGGGCACGGCGGGTGAACTGGACTGTCATGGCGAGTGGGTGAATACTTGTGATGCAGCGAAGGTTCACAGATGGGCACAGATGGGGATTTGCGAGTATTGGGCAAAAGCCTGCGGGTGGTTATTGGTGCAAGGCATGGGATTTCCAGGAATGATGTATGCGCATTTGGACTATGCGCGGTGTTCCAGGAACTTTCTACTAGAGTGTACAGTTTTCACTTGTTGACCCTTAGGAGGTTGGGGATCCCACGGGGCAGCATGGGGTGCAGATTGGGCTTGTGGTCACTTCACTGCGCTGCCAAATCGGGGGAAAAGCTAGAAAGCAATAGGGACTGCATCAGTTTGGAAGAATCCATTTTGGAAGAATTGCAGTCCGCCGTTGTGACTTGTTCCCCGTCAGACTGGCAACACATATGCATTTAATTTTGGAAGAAATGTCTGCCATTGTGACCTCTTTCCCTGTCAGGCTGGCAGCATACATGCTTGCAACTGATATTTGCTACTGGCGGGGCTATGTAGCAACTAGTGTTGCCGTTATGCTTCAGGATTTAGGGTTGTGATGCTAATAGCTCAGGAGGGGGGGCTTTGGAGGTTTCCATACCTGGGTTTGCGCTGCACTTGGCGTGGGTGCACAGACCTGCGGATGGCCCAGGCCAGTGACTAGGCTAGGCAGTGAAAGCCGCAAGTGCTGCAAAGCAACCTGTGAGCACGCTTGCACAATTTTGAGGACGCCTCAGCGCAAGAAAGGTATGGGTGAGGGGTACTGGCCGCCATAGCTTAGCTTCAGGCGCAGGGTTTGGACTGGACTGCCCACCTTACACCCAGCCAAGCGTAAGGTTACAGGCTTAGGGCCTACTCTACATGCCCTGCGTGTGCATGTGATGTCAATGGTACGCAGGCTATGCAAGGGCTGTGGGCTAACTTGGGAGGGCAAAACTTAGGTTAAGACAGGGCAATAGCAACTATAGATAGTATGTATATATAGGCAGGAGCACATATGGGGTAGTACCACGGAGTCCACCCTATGGCATTGGGTGTGCTAAGTGTGGAATGCGTGGCAAGGACCAGCAAAAACCAAAAACGATGGCCACCCAGGCCAAAAATTCGACCGTGGCGACCGGGGATCGAACCTGGACACTCTCGCTGCGTCCGTCTACCCGGACAGGACGACGCCTAGGCGTGCCTATCTGCCAGCTCACCAAGTTCTGGTTCCACGCGCTCGACAGCTCAACCTAGGTGAGACTGAAACACCGACCGACAGAAGTGTTGACACAGTTGCCTTTGTCGTTGCCTACATACCGTTGCGTTGCCAGGGTGCGCAGCGAAACTTTGGAAGACGGGAAACGGGGCATGCATCGACAGACAAGATCGGTGAACCAGTAAGTTGGCCCAGTTTTTATCAAAATTACTGAACTGGCGCGCAGCTCAGTAAGTTTCCCCAATTTGTAGAAAAAATACTGTCCTGTGCGCGCGGAACCCGGCGCGCGGAACGCAGCCTGCGCGCAGGACAGTAAATTGACCCGGGTTTCACCAAATTTACTCTCCGGTGCGCGCGGAGCGCGACGCGCGACGGTGAGACCAGTAAGTTTGCCCACTTTTCACGAAACTTACTGAACGGTGCGCGCGGAGCGCGACGCGCGGAAAGCATTGCGCGTGGGACGGTAAATTAACCCAGTTTTCACCGAACTTACTGTACCTTGCTGACGCCGTGCCATGGGGTTCGAAACCGAACGAAACAGCACAAAAAAGGTCTTGGCGTTGGCAGGCAGGTTCGAGCTCGCAGTTTAGCTTTGAAAGCGTCTCTTTCGCCAGGCGTAACGTTAAACAGAACGCTCACACAGTACACATGCATGTGAAAGGGTTGCTTTTAGCTTGCAGGCAGGGTTTGCACAGCAACCCGGCAACAACCAAATGGCAATGCTTCGTGTGGTACAAGTCACTTGCTGGCGGCGTTCGGCTTGAAAGCCTTGACTATGGTTGTACGCTGAATGCGGGATAGGTTGACTTGTAAATTGTAATAGACTGGGACATGCGCATAATATGGTAATACTATACGTATTGCACAACTTGGTTGAGCCGGTGTATCTGAATGGCTTGAAAGTACCCTTTGCGCACGCGCACGTATGATGTTGCCAGGTGGTTGTGCACTCATGACACAACGTTTGTGCCTATTAACAGTGACTGTGTTACTCAGTTTCTGCTGTATGTGTATATACAATCGTCTGCTTACGCATGTCTGACCCACTGGGACTCTGCCAGCTGGTATGCATAGTCCGGCTATGCACCCGCGCAGTGGTATCTGAGGTTGTCACAAGTTGTCAAACAATTCAGCCACAAGCACCACCTTACGGGTATCCACCCCCTGGTCAGCAAATATTCCCTCCACGCGCTGCGTTAGAATACCCTCCCACCCCTCACCCCAACCCCTAAACCCTCGCCTAGGGTTCGCGCCTGGCTCCGCTCCACGGCTGCTCTAGGGTAACCAAATCTCCCCTAAACCCTAGTGTAGGATCACAGCCACGGTGACTCGCCGGCAGCCACTCCAACTTTAAGCTGCACCCCTCAACCCTCGCCTAGGGTTCACGCCTGGTTGGCAGCAGACCACCCCCTGAGCCGCTCAATGCGGTGCGCTAGGGTAACCAGGGCCCCTTGGTCCACCACCTCCCCATTTTCCTTTGCCAGCATCCTCAGGATCTCACCCACCTCAGGCCCGTGCATGCGCCCCTGCACAACACACGAGGGTTTCAAGTGAGGGTGTTGCGGGTTCTGTGGTAGCAATTCAGGGTTTAAGATGTTGCAGGTTTTGTTGGCACTGCACTCGTGAGAATTACCGGAATTTGCCCACCGCAGGACACCTGCACATGATAGAAGGTAGCCTGTAAAGCTGCACCCACATACGCATGCGCCCTCTGCAGTATGAACCCAAACTCCTGTCACATACCCACCACAAGACTAGCCCCAACCCTTCCCAAGAACGTGGTTCTGATAGTGCGCATGGACTGACAAGGGTACCCTAAGCTGTACCCTAACCCTTGCCATGAATGCCATCCGCATGCGCATGAACAGGCACTTGCCTTTGCGCACTTGCTCTTTGCCAACCTGATCAGTCATTTAACCCTACAAAAACCCTAGCCCACTGTCATACCATGAACAAAGTGCGCATGAGCATGGAAAGCCAATCACCAAACCCTACACCAAACCCTAGCTAGAACCCTCACCGTGAATGCGATCCGCATGGGCATGAACAGGCGCTTGCCCTTGCGCTTCTGCTCCTTGCCAACCTCCTTCAACCAGGCCTGTAAGAAGGGGGACGGTGGGGGTTCATACATGTAAATTGATCCCCAAGAGAAAACTGGAACCATTTGAGCCAAAATTCCAGTGTTCTGGGAAATACTAGAATATAGAGCAGCTTACCCCAGGGTAAACAAATCTGAGGTGTGTGAGGGGACAACATAAATATACGTAATTGATTTGTCTAAGATTCATTCTTACCTTGTAGCCCTCTGGCGTCTCCAGTGCCTGCGCCAGCCTGCCGTCATCATAGGCGGTCAGCACCGTCTGCACGATTTGTTGGAAGTCGTCCTCCAGCACCTGAATGGAGTACACCAGCTTTAGGGTTTTAAGATCACCGTCAAAGGGTTTCCTAGCAAGGCGGTGCGATCCAGGGACCAGCAAGTTGCCCAGAAGCTAAGCGCTCGGAGGGTTTTGACTAGCTTTGGCTACTGAACTGGGGCGAGGCATAGCCAGGCATCTTGACCTGGCAGAGTGATATAGACAATAGATGATTGCGAAAATGCCCGTGTTCCAGACAGAACTTGAGAAACCTACCAAAAGAACAGTTGAAATGCACGTAGGCATGGCTGAGCACCCTAGCAAACCCCTTGCGAAACCCTACAATAGGCTTCTTCTTCTCACCGACTTTGCCTCCTCTGCCTGCAGGGTCTCCTCCAGTGGGTACTCCAGCATCTCACGCAGCTGGGGGGTGGCATCATTCAGCAATTCCTGCAAATTTCAAGACGGGCACAAGTCAGCAATCCGCACTATTGCAAACCGCCCTTCTCCACAATTCAGGGTTTTTTCAAGGTGTTTCGTAGTAACAAGGAAACGACCAAGCAGCTACTGCAATCCTGAACCTAGCACCAACTTAGGGTTTACCAAAGGAGAAGGATTTTCACAGGGATATCCCTATGCCTCCGCTTATCACGGATTGCAGATAACAATCGCAGCCACCATAAATTTGTACCCACATTCGCCAGCAGCCTGTTCTTCACCCACTGCTGCCTGATGGCCGATACAGAACCCTACACCCTATAAACCCTTGGTCAATCAAACTCTGGGGTTCCCAAGGGTGCTTCTGCTTACCACTGAGTTGCGGATGAGTAGCGCAGCAGCCACCGCAAACTCGCTGTCCGCCTGTGCCAGCAGCCCATCCTTGACCCACTGCTGGCCCAGCATGGCCAGGAGGGTGTCGTCCTCCTTGCCCCGCAGCAGCTGACCATTCATCCACGACAGCTTGGTTTGGTCAAACACAGCAGCGCTCTTGGTCACCCTGGGAACAAACCACACTTGTTTCAGGGTCTAGGGTTTTTGCGCTCTTGGTGACCCTGTGCGGGAGAAAACCAAGGTGACCATGGTTCACAGGCAGACGGGCTACCTTGCCACAAATCGCCGCACTGTTCTGTACCCTAATCCCTACCCCCTGAACCCTAATTGTCCAATGATAACTTGGTGCAAAGCTGAATATTTCGTTTACCCTTATACCCTATGTTGTACCCTAAACCCTAGACCCTAGACCCTACCTGTCCAGTGAGAACTTTGAGCACAGCTCCTCCACAGAATAGATTTCCTGCTCCGTGCCGTCGTTCCATCCCAGCAGGGACAGGAAGTTGATCATGGTCTCTGGCAAGAATCCCATGTTCTGGAACTCACCCACAGAGGTGGCGCCATGCCTGCAACAGGGGTTAGGTGGGTGGTGTTCAGGGTTTAAAAAATTATAAAAAGGCTCAAATTTGACTCCTCCTTCCGCTCAGGGACAGAGAATTGATTTCGATTTCATCCCAGGGACAGGAAGATGATAATGGTTTCTGGCAGGGAACCCATGTTCCGCCGTGCCTGTGGGGAAAGCAGGAGTGAAATAGAAGCAACGACCTGACAAAATATTTTTGTTTACTGTTTCCCCAAATGCACAACGAGATGAATAGGATTGCCATGTGTCTGCACTATGCCTGCAAGGCTTTTTCTGCCACCCGCGCCGGATGAGCGACAATGCTTAGGGCTGTAATTTTGGTATTCTGTAGGCTTTACATATGCTGGATGAGCGACACTAGGCTATGCCAAAGCCTCCGTTGTTCTGTAGGATTTAGTATTTTCTCGCCACCCACCTCTAACAAGAAGATGAGCGAGGTTGAGCGACATCTGGTGTAGGGTTTAGGGTATCCAGATTTAGAGTACCCAGGATTTAGGGTGTATGGATTAGGGTTTCCTTGGCCCACCCACCTCTTTGACAGCTTGGTCTTGTCTGGTGCCAGGATGAGCGACACGTGGCCAAAGGTGGGGGAGGGGAAGCCCAGCGCCTGGTAGATCAACACCTGGCGCAGGGTGTTGGGCAGGTGCTCCTCAGCCCTAGGGGGTTCAGAAGGGGGTGTCATGAAAGTGGGGTGGGAGGGGAGGGGGGACTTGGCCATACCCAGGCACATCGTTCCTACCCAAGACATACAATTCATACCCCTTCCTACCCACCAGGATTGCACACAGGCCTGCCTGATTCCATGTGCCCCATCAGGCATCGTCGATTGGGCCCCTAGAACGGCATCCATTCAAACGATGGCTCACCAAAAACCCATCCGAACCCCTGCAAGCGCATCAAAACCCACCCCTCAAAAGTTTACATATGATCACCACCCTCACCTGATGACATGCGCCATCGATTGCCACGCACAGAAGTGGTACACAGGCAAGCCACCCCTTCCACACACAACTACCACTGACAACCCCACCCTCCCAATTGCAGTAAAACCCAAAAACCGCACCTGATGACATGCGTGATCTTCATGAGGGCGTCATCGATGGCCACACAGAAGTTGTACACAGGCAGGCCGTTGCTGCGCAGGATGACGAAGTCGCCCAGGGTGTCGGTGTTCCAGGAGACCTCCCCGCGCACCACGTCGTTGATGGTGATCACCTGGCGCAGGGAATGGGATTATCCGTATCAAGGTGTAAGATGTAATACTGTAGGATAAGGTGTTATAAATTGGCACATGTGGGTTGACCGCAGACAACAGCTGTGAATTCCATCACACTAGTGTCCCTCCCTTCACCTTACTGAATGGCACCAGATCCTTCCCTTACTGCCTGGCATCCTTACCACAAACCCCAAACCCTACACCTTTACCTTGTTGGCAGGCACCCTGAAGCGGTAGCAGCAAGGCAGGCCAGCTGCCAGTGCAGCATCCACCTCCTCCTGACTGGCACGTGCCCACTTGCCCCTGTAGATTGGGGGCAGCTTCTTCTCCTCGGCCTCCTTCTTCATCCTGCTTGGATTAGGGTTTGAGATTAGGGATTTAAAAATTAGGGTTTCAGGTTTAGGGTTTGATATGGGTAGATTGGAGGCAGCTTCTTCTCTTCAGCCTCCTCCTTCAACCTGCAGGCGGTCGATCAAGTACGAGAAGAGAGGGGAAGGACAAAAAGTGGCATGGTGTGTGCGACACAGGTCAAACCACTTCCACATAGAACCATTAGCACTTCCTAACCCGAACAAATCTTAAACCCTCCAACCAGCCCTCATAGAAACCCTGCTTCCCCACTACCGATCAACACCCCACACCCTCCCCACAGCCACCCCTCTCCACCCCCACAGCCACCCCCTCCCAACCCCCACCACTCACGCGTCAATCTCCTCGTCAGTGCAGAAGCAGGGGTAGGCCTTGCCATCCGCCACCAGGGTATCCACATACTCCTTGTACAGCGCCTTGCGCTCGGACTGGCGGTAGGGCCCATAGGGGCCGCCCACATCGGGGCCTGGTGACAGGGGTGAAGAGTTAGGGCTGCCATTGGGTGTTAGTTACTTACATGCGTTCCAGCAACACTGCCAGTTTAGCACTCACTCTTGTACATGTACATGCATTCAAGCAACACAGCCAGAGTAACAGTCCGTCTTGCACGTGCGGCGCCAAGCAGTTCCTTCCCGGCACTGTTTATACCACCTATTGATCCTACGTCACGACAGGAGCTGCCATTGGTGTGAGGTTCCTGACCAAGGCAACAGTGTGGCTAGGATTTTGACAAAATTGTGGCAAAGCTTGTGGCTAGGGTCCTAGGGTTTGGACAGAGTGTGCCATACCTTTCCTCCTCTTCCCCCGCACACAACTCCATCCCAGCCCACTAGGAATATTTTTAGGTTTTTTAGAGGGACTGCCAGGGTTTTCCTCGCTCACCTTCGTCCCAGTGCAGGCCCATCCACTGCAGATCCCTGATTAAAGCATCCTCCGATTCCTTGGTGGATCGGGCGGCATCTGTGTCCTCAATCCTGCACAAACAATCATTATGATGATTACATGTGATCACTGGGGGATAGTCTAGTGGGCTCTAGCCTAGTATGATTGCATGCAACAGTGTCCTCGATGCGGCGCCAAGCAATGAATGCTGAGATAACACATGCGACAACTGAGAACGGATCGCAGTAGTGGCTGTGGATGAGTACTGTAGACGTAGATGGATTCCTGCATGTGCCAGTAAATGCGTGGGGGACTCAGGTGTAATGGCTGGGGATGATGGCATCCGTTCTAGGGTTTAGGGTTCTAGGGGTTTAGGGTTCTCAATCATTACGGCTGGGGTGATGACATGCCATGATTGTCTTGAGGATATCATCAGAGAACTTCTCAAAAAACCCTCCTTGTCAGAAACCATAGCCCACCTGACCACAAAGGTACCCTTGGAGCGTTTTGCATACAGCCAGCGATGAGAACCCTAAACCCTAGAACCTCAGAACCCTTACCCACCTGAGCACGAATGTGCCCTTTGTGTTGTTTGCATACAGCCAGTTGAACAGCGCTGTGCGGGCGCCGCCCACGTGCAAATTGCCGGTGGGGGAGGGGGCAAAGCGCACGCGGATCTGTGGGGGGGAGAGGGTAAATTAGGGTTGAGGCTGGGCGCCACAGCATGGGCGGTGGGGGCAGGGGCGCTGCCCAGGCGGGTGTACGCCGCAGGTTGGGTGTGGCGTCACTGATTTGGAAGGTTGATATTGAAGCCTGTGTGCAACGTGCCATTTGCATGTAGTTCCCATGTGGGTTGGTGAGGAGGTGGCCGCGTGGGCATGGTCAAGTGGGGTCACCCCACACCCACCCACCCCACCTCAGTGCACAGGACACCCCACGTGGTAATGAATTGCCCCTCCCAACTACCGTCAGTACCCCGCTCAGAGTGCAAGCAGGCGCCTCAGCCACCTCACAGGGCAGCACCCTAAACCCTAAAACCTAATCTAAACCTAAACTCTAAACACTAGTTATCAAACCCCCACTGCTCACCCCACTGCGCTCGGTGTTTGCCTGTGCGGGCGCCTCCGCCACCTCCGCAGCAGCTGCAGCAGAGCACCGGAAGGAGGTCCTGCAGGGGGTTAACACACTCTGAAACACGTGCTGAACACCGAGGCGGGGCGCAGCCAGGAAGTTTCATTATAACACTCTGGACACTACTAGTAGTGCTAGTAGTGCAGCCGTGCACTTAGGTGTTGCGTGTCGTTAAGCAACGACACGGCAGTGTCAAAGACATGGCAGAGTGTTGGAGGTGTTTCCAGTGGTCGGTGTGACAGTGGCAGTGCAGGGGCAACTACAACATCGCGCAGTGCACAACCATACCTGAGAATAGCAGACTTGGGCACCTGCAGCAACGAAACAAAATTCCGTTTTCAGCGGTGGATAGCAATGTTGCAGGAGATAGTACAAGTGAACACCCATGAGAAGCTTGGAAAACCACAACATGGTGCAATGCCCACAATACAGGATACAAATGTAAGGATACAAAGCCCGTCGCAGATGGATATATAAACATACATAACAGCAGAGCAGTTGCAGCTGCTGGTGCGTACCGTGTGGGGTGTTGGGGTTGCCAGGAGCCTGTATCGAGACGAGCATGCAGCCATGAAGGGCTGGCATAGAGGCCTGGTAGCGTGAATGACCCCCGTCAACCGAGAACCAACTGCCCCATTGGTGGAATACGACAGTAACCGCCCTGCCATGGTGCCTGTTGAGCGTTCTACACCGGTCTGTTTTGGGTACAGTCCTATATGCGATGCACAGACGGTGAATGTTCGGTGTGTGTCGACGGTTTCTGGCAGTACTCAGTCAAAGAGGTGAGTTCAAATTCGAGGTTTGTTTTCCTTCTTCCTTGAAAAAGAAGGCTGTTACAGCTCTTATCAGCGGTGTGCTATAACGAGTTGCAGTTGCAGTTCCACGCCGACCCCTGCCATATCCTTTGCTTTTGTGGATAAGGGTGCCAGAAAGCCCTACCGTAGGGTTTTTTTTTCAAGCAGTTCAACCAGTGGTGAATTCATCATCCCATTAATGGACGCTTTCTCTGATCGCTCGAGTGCACTAGAATCCCCTTCAAAGCAAGCAGGTGGGCCACTTCGTTTATTACAGCAAAATTTCCAAAATCACAACCTTCAAAAATTAAAAAGGTAGCGGGATACCGCTGCTGAAGGCGGTTGGCCCTGGCTTTCAATGGCCAAGGCTCCTCAGCCCAGGCCAATGTGCATCCAATAGCACTACAGCGGCTGCTGTCAATCCATATATACTTGCTGTTCGAAGCCAGTCCTTGTAAGCGCCTATGCCACAGTATTGAACCACCCTAACCCTACTGTTCCAGAACACCTAGCGCACACCCCCACCCTCCCCCACCACTGTCTCACAAGGGGAGCTCATGTATCTGTCCACAGGGGAGTCACTCGCTGCGCCCGCACCGCACACCCCACACCTGGACCCCATCCCCTTCACCAACAGCCACCATGCACCACCGCCCACACGCCCCACCACCCCACCACCACCATGGGAGCCCAAAAAATTCTTCTTGTGTGAAGTCCACCCTCTGCGCCAGCATCCCCAGAATTTACCAAACCATAAACCTTACTGCCGCCCATGTCGCTGCCACCGCCTCACAAGGGGAGCGCAAAAATCTCGTCCTGCGTGAAGTCCACCCGCTGTGCCAGCACTGCACGCACCTCCGAGTCAGTGAGGCGCCAGTTGATGGACCCGGAGTTGTCGCCCCAAAAGTCGAGGATCTCGCCTGCAGGGGGTAGGAAGCAGGGGGTCAGCACGGATTATACTTTCACACTTGGAGGATAACCTTCACCGCGCTTGCGTGCCCTAAACGATCACGTGCCATGACCCTGTGGGGGGGGAAGGGTCGCAATAGGGTCTAGGGTTCCACAATCGCCATGTGTGCACATGGCCATCTGTGTGAAACAAAACCATGTCCCCAATTACAAAGCTTACAGAAAAGAGAGCGATTTGAAGGGATCCCCTTCCTCACACACAGTTCGCATCCCCATCTCCATCCCCAATCCCCGCCTCCAGCAACACATGTCACCCCACCACCGCCACCCACCTGCCATCTCCAACGACAACACCGTGGCCATCTGCGTGAGGCGAAACCATCCCACACCTGTGTGAGGCGAAACCATGCCCACAGCACTACGCACAGAATGAATACCCTCCCTTCACCGCACCCACGCCCCAACCCCACCTCCACCATCCCCGACCACCGCCACCCACCTGCCGTCTCCAAAGACAGCACCGTGGCCATCTGTGTGAGGCGCGCAAACTTGTCCCTCACGGTGCGCTGAGTCAGCTCAGACACGTGGCCCACCAGGGTGCGCGTGTCGCGATCCAGTTGCAGCCCACCTAGCTGGTTGAACCTGTGGGAAGAGAGGATTGTGTTGGTGCCTTTTCTCCCGCACCACAATTGCTTCAAGGCAGGTAACCAGCCCCCACCACCAGGCGAGTCAGGCCATCATACTTGCCCGGACAAACACCCCAGGAGGCAATACCACACCGACATCGCCCCCAGCGTGCGCTGCACCTCATGCACCAACCCACTCAACACACCCCGCTCCCCGCAACCACCACCCACCTCTTTTGCGCCATGATAGCCTCCAGGCGGGTGACCAGCGCCTCCACCACAAGGTGCGTCAGCCCATCGTAGTTGCCTGGCGTGAGTAGGGGGCGGAACCAGGCCAGGTTGACCCCCAGGGTGCGTAGCAGCTGGTGCACCCATGTGTCCCCCGCCTCGTTCTCTGCGTATTGCCCGTCGGTGAGCTGGTAGCTGGCGCCCGCCACCTCATCCAGGATGGGCCTGCGGTGGGAGGGAGGGGGTTCAATGGCTGGGTACAGGGGTGTTCCATGGTTTATAGTCCTAAACCCCTAGACGGTAAACCCTAAGTACCGGGCAGCAGCTGGTGCACCCATGTATCCCCCGCCTCGTTCTCTACGTATTGGCCATCGGTGAGCTGGTAGCTGGCGCACGCCACCTCGTCCAAGATGGGCCTGCGGTGGGGGGTGGGGGGTTCGCTGCCTGGGGTACAGGGTGCTTCAATGGGTCTACAAGCCCTAGTATCCTAGACCTGAACATAACCCGTACGCGCCCCCTCCTCCCCCCACCATCATCTTACCCTTGCCCCACAAGCCCCGCCCCACCCAAGACGCGGCATGATGCCCCTGCAAAGTGCCCTCTGCGTTACAGTTACCATCACCACCACCACCCACCACCACCACCACCCACCTGAGCCGCGGCATGATGCCTGTGCACAGCTGCTCCAGCGCCCGCTGTGCAATGTGCCTGCAGTCGTTGGAGGTCTTGGCAACGTCGGACAGCACGCTGCGGATGCGCTCGCGGTCGGCGGGGGCGGGGAACAGATCACCCGACCACTCCTCGAGCTCCTGGGAGGCAAAATGAGGGCGTGGTAGGGTTTCTCTAGGGTTTTGTCAGACGTGGCAACCCCTACCAAATCTTATCACCCCTCAATCTCCTGCCGGGAGGGCATGGCATCAGGGGTTGAATGAGGTTTAGAAAGACTCTGAGTAGGGCTTGTGCAGGCTCGTCCTAGGACTTCCACCAGACACTAACGTGTGGATGAGGACTTCCCACTGACAGGATGTGTGTAGGGTTTGTTTAGAGTTTGTCCACCCCCACCTGTCGCAGCTTGAGTGCGTACGATGCGGATGTGTCTGCGTTATTGAATGCCGCCGCCAATGCCGCCACATTCCCAGCGGGTGGTACCCCCGTGCCGTCAAGCATGGCTGCAGATGCGGCCACCAACCGGCCTGCCACACCCTGCGCATGACGATACCACATGACATCAGCACGTGACAATATCACATGGCATCAGTACATGACATCAGCCCACTGTGGCAACGCTGAGGTGGCACAGAGCACCGCATGGCAGCTGAAGTGGCTGCCGACCGGCTCGCATGCTTTGCGCACGCCATGAAATGGCATCGGGACATGCAGTGACGCCGCATGACATCACCACATGCTGTGGCATGGCATGACATCACCACCTGACACCCATTGGCGTGCATGACATCACACCACCATATAAGGTAACATGGTAACTACCGCCGCCAGTGGTCCATCAGCCAACCCCTGACCTTGTCCCCCCATCCCCATGCCATACACCCCACACCACCTGCAGCTTGGCAGCGCCGCCTCCAGCAACAAA
The DNA here is from genome assembly GCA_032358255.1 of Heterotrichella gracilis. Classification (NCBI taxonomy): domain Eukaryota; class Xanthophyceae; order Tribonematales; family Xanthonemataceae; genus Heterotrichella; species Heterotrichella gracilis. The sequence goes on from JAULBX010002999.1 coordinate 143,169, forward strand.
AACACCCCC
>JAULBX010003110.1:0-142524 GCA_032358255.1 Heterotrichella gracilis
TAATAATAATAATAATAATAATAATAATAATAATAATAATAATAATAATAATAATAATAATAATAATAATAATAATAGGTCGGTGCAAGTGTCAGGGGTGTGCAGCAGGCGACTGGACGGCCATCAAGAGCAGCAGGGATGGTGTGGGCCTGCTCAAGCTCCCTGAGCAAGGAGATGCACACAGGGGCAAGTATCAGGGGTGTGCGGAGGCAATTGGAGGGCCGTGAGGGGCAGCGGGCATGGGTTACTCACTTCGCAACCTGTGGGCGTTTCCTTTCTTCTTTCCAAATGAGTACTTACATGCATTGCAGCAATTGCCTGCCACAACCTCCTCCACCTCGCCAATGTGAGACCCTTACCAACAGTAATTAAAGATATTATCTCAATTTTGCCTATTTTATTGTGTTCAAAACATCCACCCACCTGACCAGGGGGCTTGTGCCCCCCACCGCCTGCTTTGTCTCCACCTCAGTGACTGTGAAGCCCTGGCCGTAGTCCCCAACCCTCAGGTGGGGGACCAGGCCGGGGATGTTGGGGACCAGGAAGGCAATCAGGAAGCAGGTGCCTGTGGGGTCAAGAACATTTTGGGGCGTTGTTATCCGTTGTAGTTGGTACCAACATTATCACTGTTGTTGGTACCAATATTTATTTTATAAAGCGTTAAATTGCACTCGTTGTTATGTGTGCGGGCAGGAGGGCAAACGCTGACAGGGCATGCCAGCGCTGTACATGACAGTATGAGCAAGTAAGTCTCCGAGCAGGGTATCACTGGCTGTACCCCCAAAACGCGTAAGCTTAAGCAATTTGTAGTGCGCATTTTGTAGTGCGCAGGTCCACAGACACCCTAGGCAGGGTGTGCATACCTATGGCGATCAGGACCATGCATTGGCGTGACACGTGCATCTCGTAATCTTCTGCTGAAAGTGTGAACTGGGAGGGTGCCGGGGTGTGAGATTCTAGGTAGGGGTCGGCCTGTGGGCAGGGCGCCAGCGTTCAAGGAATAGTGGGGGTGACTGGGCAATGTGATGGTAACACAAGCTGGGTTGGATGGAAAGCGAATGGTAAGACAGCTGCATCTGTCCAGGTGCAAGGGTGTGGCAAGGATACAAGGACATCAAGGGTGAGCAAGGTGCACATAGGGGGGTGTGTACACACCATGTGGTGGGTCACGACGTACAACCAATCCGGAATTTGGAACAGTTAAAAAGGTACAAATCGTTTCCCAGAGTGCTATCGTATCCTCTGGTCTGCGCGGAAGTGCCAAGATGTTCCGGGAAAGCTGTGTCGACACCTATATGCATGCATGTTGACGTAACAGGGCGACTGGCCTGATCCCAGTTTGGTGCACGATGGACCCTAGCTTGGGGTTACGTCTGGCGACATCAGCGCAAAAAAGGCGTTCGCTTACCGGTGTTGTTTCGGGGCTAGACTCGGTGTGGAGTGACGTTCCCCCCAAATACCCAGGTCTAGGGCTGGGCGAGGACATGCGACTGCCAAAGTGAAATGCAAGACCACTGAACAGCGTTACAAGGCGATGGCTACATACCCAGTTTGAACTCGTTCAATTTGACGAGGGCAGCTGGGAAGTGGGTAAAGAAGAGGATATATCGATGGCACAATGCATGCATGCATGCGTGCGTCCGATTGCCAGGTGTCGCGTTCTGGTGAGCCCGAACGAAACTCTCCGGAACTTTCGTGGCGTGCCGAAGCTGCGACCAAGGGAATCAAGGGATCAGCTGGTTATATACTCTGCAACATCGGACGATCGTGTGTTGTATAAGGACGCGCGGCCTCTGTTGTGTTGGTGTTGTATTCCTTTTCGCTGTTGTCAGACACTTGACCCAGTATTGGGACACCATCTAAATACTCAGACCTACGGTAACGCTTGCTATGGGCGACGCGTTTAAACCACGACAGGTTTGCCTTTGCCAGTGACGTTGGCCGCTTTCGTGCTGTACATTCCAGTATGGGGTGGCCGCTCTGGGCAGGGATAGTTGGGGTTTCCATCGGCAAGAAATTGACGCTGCTGCTAATCGCCAAGGTGAGTGCTGCACGTTGCGTGGCGTGGCTTCACCTCAACGTACATCGGCTTCAGTCCAGCGTGATACCGTCTAAACCTGCATTGGATGCCTGCTCGTTGCAAAATTTCTTCCTCTCTGTCGGCATGCATTGCAATGCCTTGTGCTCCATCCTGCACTGGACCAACAACTGCTAGCCTTTGCAGCTCTATGGCTTCCCCAAACTGTACCGCAAGTCCCTCAAGGGAGTGAGGCTGGTCACTTCCAAGCCACAAACGAGGACCACCGCGAACTCGTACATCCGGTCCGTCTTCAGGCTGCCCAATACGCTTGCTGGTATGTTTCCTGCCAAAGTGCTTGCAACCATTCTGCTATCTGCCCAGTTGCAACCAACCTGCAACCTGCCTATGCTCTCTTGCACAACATCTGCACTTCTGAGTCTAAAACCAGGTTGCCTGCTCTCTTAAATCTCGAGCTTTGTGGGTGGCATGGTGCCCTACGCCATTAGTGGCTGAACGATTTGTCTGCCATTCGTTGCTTACACCTGTCCTTCCGCCACAGCCAAGCTTTGGAAGCAGCCCCCACCCCATACCCACGCCACGCGGTCAACCTTCTCCTACCTCCAGCCCCGGCTGCCCCCCTCTTCCACTCACCCAGCACCACCAGCACCACCAGCACCACCATCCGCCATGCACAAGGCGCGCGTGGTCTTCAGAAACGCCTCCCGGCGCGCCTCCCGCCACCGCTCCAACGCCCTGCAGCACCTTCAGGCCCTCAAGGCCATGGCCCCGCGCCCCTCCTACAGCATGGGCAGCTCGCCACTGCTGCTGGGTGCTCGACAGAAGCTCCAAGGGGCACATGAATACTGGCGGGAGCAAATGGGGAGGCACAAGGGGGCGATGTACCTTCAATATGCATCACTGGGCAGCAGCAGCACCAGCTGCAGCAGCACGGCTGGGGTCAGCCAGGGGTGCACGCAAGGCTTTGCACTCAGTAGCTTGGGCAGGGGGGTTGCGCTACAGGTGGAGCATGGGGCTGGGAGGCTAGCGACAGCAAGTGGCGGGCTGTGTGGGATGCCATGGGCAGCCAGCGGAGCGCCACCAGCACGACCTGTTGGATCGTTACATGGTTACAGCTACTCCTTTGCGTGTGGAGTGGCAGAGAGGCGGCTAGGTCAGATCTGTAGAGTCGCAGGGTAGTAACCCCCTTCGTTTTGTTATAGCAAGTTTCCTCAGAACTGGTTTTGCTTATTAGGAAATAGAGAGCGCTGCTGCAGGGTTATATGCAGCTTGGCTAAGAAGAAAGAAAGGGAATGCATAAAGGCAGCTGCAGAGTTTGGGGGCCCGGCCTGGCACTGGCTCCCACACCAGGGCAACACAACTACCCAAGCTCGCCTAATTGCAGTGTAATTGCCACGTTATGCTGAAGGATAGTTGTCATAACGAGTGTGGGCATCCTTTTTCCACTTGCCCTTACTCCAAACAAACAATGGCAAACAAAAATGCAGTAAACTTTAAGACTGCTAGCACTTGAACCCTGGTCATTGCTGGCTCGACTGTTGGTGAACATATGTAAGACTGGATTTTTCTTGGAAAACCTACAGAAATTCAGTAACGGTGCTAGAGGAAGTGTCCTCGTATGGTGAACCACCCCTAAGAGACTTCATGCACTGCTGTAAATAGTGACAGAAGAGATAAAATAAAATTCATTGCTCAAACATACCATGAGGCGACTTGGAAGGCAACCATTAAATGCTAAATTGCTTGGAACTGACGTGGGCATGCCAGATTCTTGCATCACATGCAAAGCAGGCTGCTGTCTGTGCTTTCCAATCAAAGATGATGGCGTGGTGCTTCCACAGCTGGTCCCCCTTCCATGCTGAAAACATTGCAAAACCAATGGTCGGCAAATGATGCAAGACTTCCAGCACCATGCGCACAGGGCAATGCTGTCACCACCTCCTGCCGCCTGCCACCGCAATTCTGCCGCACCCATCTTCTCACACCCGCAGCTGGAGCACCCCCCACAGCACCACCGTGCACGCGGCCAGCTTCACCGTCCCACCCCCCACCCGCCCCGCGACCAGCCACTGCAGCACCTGGTCCACGCAGCGCTGGGTGGGGGGCGGCCTGGCGGGGTGCACGCGCGCCATGGCGCGGGCGCCGTCCTTGGTGACAAACTGCCACCTCTGCCTCTTCTCGATGTGGTACAGCGCCAGGGATGGGCCCATGCTAACCAGGGTGAGGAGCAGCCAGCAGGTGGCGAGGCAGGTGTAGGAGGACGAAGGGGTCATACCACCCAGCAGGCCGTGCCAGGAGGGTGGGAGCAAGGGCGCCAGGATCCCCTGCACGTAGGCTGCTGCTTGTGAGACATGTGCGCTGCCCAGGGCGCCGGGTAGGGCGCCCGCGATGTCGCAGAACCCTCCCTGACGGGACACCAGCCCCATGGCCAGCGCCACCGAGACTGTGTGCGTGAGCAGGTGGGTGCACCACAGCTGTCTGAAGGCGATCGGGGAGCACACCAGCAGGCCAAAGAGGTGGGTGAGGCGCGCGTGGAGCTCCCTGGGCGACAGCGGCTGCCACACCCTGCGCCAGCTCAGCAGCAGGCACAGGAGGTTGAAGCACTTTGTTGCGGCCAGGATGGCGGGCCGGTGCTCCTGATAGCACTGCTTGCTGCACAGCAGGAGGGTCATTGCCAGCGGCACCACTGCAACCAGGGCTGAACATAGCAGCGCCTGGGACCATGCTGGCTGCGTGCTGGGCCGCGAAGGTGGCGGTGTGGAGGAGGTGGAGCTTGCCAGTAGCTGGAGGCCTGCGCAGATGAGGATGGAGACTATCCAGCGCAGGTCCACTGCCATGCGGGACAGGTGGTGGTACGCCACGTAGCGCTGCTCTACCTCAGCGGCTGAGAAGGCCAGGGTCACGGGATGGATGGACAACTCCAACCTGCCGTGCAAGGGGAAAGTCACGATCAACAGGTGTCACCCAAGGTGCTTCACTAAGCGGTGGGTGGTACAGCAAACAGCCACGTTGCACCCCTGTCAACAGAGCACACCAGGCGCAGGCAGGAGCGCTTGCTTCACCAACCATGGCAGCGCTCCTGGCAAGGGTACCTGTGTGGTCTCTCTGCTGCGTCTTCCCCTTTCGCCGAGGGCCCCTCAGATGCTTCAAAGGACGGCTGCCCATTATCTGAAGCTGACTTATACTCCTTACAGCCGTCTTGACACCTTGTATCTTCTGCTACCATGGCTTGTCCAGGAACTGTGAGAGCAGCTTCTCTAGGGGAGTTGGGGTCGTGGCGTCAACTTCTGTCAAGGATGCAGAACACGAAAGTATCAGCCAAGCAGCAGTCAACCAGTGGGAACATAACCCGGTGCCAGAATGCTGCCAACTTGGTTGGGGACCTAGCCCTTTGCAACGTCAGGGCATCAACTCCCAACTGATGCATGCATGCAATGGCTTAGCCACAAACACCGCCAGATGGACAGCAGCAACAGACTACGGGAGTGCAGCTGCGGTCGTGGCTTGCTTCAAGGGTGCACCTATCAGCCAGGCGGCCGGCCGCGGCCTGGCAAGACATTGCATGCAGTGGTACACCTGTACCACCCACCTGAGGTTTCTACTTTAAGAGCACTGCCCAGCTTCTTTCTCGCACCGCTGAATGCTCTGCATCACCGGTTGATCCACAACGCGAAAGCAGCTGGACCCTATGCGTTCTGCTGGAACGGCCTTGGAGTGCCCACCCTGCCCTGTTTTGCAGACCAGTGGGCATGTCAAAGAACGTGTAGTCAATAATACCTGGAAGTCACTTTGAGGAACCAGGATCAGACACCCAGGGCTAGTTAACTTGCAGGTTAATTCGCGCACCCGTTTCTGCTTCTGCTCTTTTGGGGGCCGCTGTGGTGGTGTGGTGGTGTCAAGTGCTGGTACAATATTTTGGTACAATTTTCCTGGAAAAGGAGGAGTTAAAACATACAACTTTTCAGCAACTGTGGCAGTGCACAGTCACTGTGCCACATTGGGACTCGTTTTGTATTGCACTGGGCCAGGCCCTACCAGCTGCAGCGTCCATGCACGGACTGTGTGCTTGCAGGTACTCTTTGGACAATCCCAATCATGGATTGCTGACGCCAATGCCACAACTTGTGGCACAAGCACTTATAAGGAATCCTCGCCCAAACCCATTTGGAGTGTAATTGTGCCAACGTTGATGTTGTTGCCCCAGGGCGTTTCAATTGTACACAACAGCACAGATTGGGACAGCTGTGCGCATACGTGAGACTGCAACCAAAATTGAAGTGCATATTGAACAGTGCTCCACACGTGAAGTGCACACATGTCGCCGCATATGAAGTTTCTGAGCACATGGATTGCATGAATACCCAGCCGCAAAGAAAAACACAGCATGCATGGTATGTTTAATGCTCCTCGTGCTTCCTAGTTATATGGTACATGGTCTAATTTGATATTCAGAAATTTTGATAAAAAACATATCTGCTTATGCATGTATGCTAAACAGTGTGACAATGTGTATAATGATGATTAGGCTTGGTGCAACTAGCCCCCTTTGCATACATTTGGCTGTGCCATGTAGGGGATCCGCGCTCCATGCATGACATGATTAGCAAGCCATTTCAGAGACTCCTCGGGCGAGGCCTTTGAATGGGGGTCATTTTTCCATGCTCAAGCCTGCAAGGTGTGTGATGGGGGCATGTTCGTGCACCGCAGGCCCTGAAGGCAGGTTGACTGGGCTGACAGACAACACAGGAACTATGAAGCCAAGTATGATAATGTCTAGAAGCCCCAACTGCAGTGCACAATGTGCGAGGCTCAGCGTGTGAGGTTTACTAGCGATTAAAGCTGACTGTGTTAGCCCATGGGGAAAGTGGTTTGGAGGAGCACTAGCCATGATGAAGGGAGGAGCACTAACTGTTCCCTGTTGTTGGGCCCAAGGGGCAGTGTTCAGTTTTCATAATCCAGGGACTGTGGCAAAGCCCATCCCAGGGATGTGCAACAGTGTATCTCTATATTTTGCCTGTAGGTGGAAAACAGAGTCATTTCGGAAGCGCTTCCGAAATGGTGAAAGGGGCATGACCCTCAAGGAATTATTCTATTTGAAGCTTCTGACACGGTCGTGTTGCAAATAACAGCTCCCTGACGTTCGAACCCACCTTAACAGCTGTTATTCCATACTTCACTTGCCAGTCTGAGAGGCTCCGAGGTGCAAGTGTGTGCAAATTTAACGACCACAGACAAACATCAGCTTCTTTGAGGGACTGGTACCCTCGCTACCTGCAAGTTACACCTTTAAGCTCAGGCTGATCAGCTTGAATCATGTCTACACCGTCTTCAGAAGGTAAGGTCACAGTAAGATTTGTGGGCTCCAGTGGTGGTGTGGTGGTGGGAGACCACTGCAGCAAAAGCTGGTTGGTAACCTGAGTTAAACTATCATAGTAGCAGTGTTGAACTTCTGACTGAAGATCTAGGGTTATATTGCTGGTGCATACACATGATATACACTGTACACCATGATGGGGTTGCTCACACTGCTGCACCATTCAATGCGCAAGCGCTGAACGCACTGGTGTATTTCATGTGCAGCCCCAGGGCAGCCCTCAGGTTCCCCTTGCCTGCCCCCACCAGATGGCTCCGGCACCTTTGTGGTTGGTGCTGGTGAGGGTCACGATGCGGGCAGGGGATATGGAACGCGCGTGGACAGCGGCACCCAGCAGGCGTCCATGGAAGGGTGCGTGCACGCGGCAAGTAGCGCTGGTGGTAACGTTAACCATACATGATATATGCATGCATAATATGGCTTCAAACTGAAAATAGTACACACTTGATACGGTGCACTGAGTGCATTGCAACAACCATACTATGAGACCGCATGGATCATGTAGCATGGTCAGTACATCAGGCAAGTACTACATTGAAGTGACTCATCCATTCACGTTGAGTGAATCACTTATCCATTGAAGTCCCCATGTACAATTTGCACATACATTTATATGCCATATGGTGTGGCTGCAGCTACACCGACCTCAAGGCACGCCTGCCAGTGGGAGACCCGGGCCAGGCTCAAGGCCAGATGCAGGCGGACCGTAGGGTAAGTGCATGCATGCAGTGCAATTTTGTGCCTCCAGTGGCTGCGGTGTTGTGCACATGTGCAATCATTGACAGCCTAATGTACTCCCATCATGGTGATATGATATGCGCGTATGCAAAAAGCTGCACTGTTGGGATCATGACGTTCACTGAAAGGATTTTGCTCCATGTCCACATTCATTGTTTGTGTTTTGGCAAGTGCGGGCGTGTGGATTTATCGTTATCACAATTTAACCTGCATACTGCATGTAAAAGGCATGCGCAAATACCCACGCAGTGCGCTACAGGTAGTTAGGATGTGTAAAGATATTTAGGTAGGATGCAAACAAGCAGTGCTGCACATGATGTGATATAAATACAAGTGGTATTGAATCTAGTGGGATTTCTATGATTATTGTCTTACAAACTATGCAATGCCACCCAGATTCTGCTTTATAATCCTTGAGCAGGGAAGCGGCAAAGGTTGTGATACATAACATGTATATAGAGAGGGTACCAACGCAACCTCGGCGTGCCTGCAGCATGTTGGCATGGTCTGATGGAGGACTCTGTTGCCTGCATGCAGGTTGAAGCAAGTGGTGGCCATTAGGCCCTAGCGGCCCAGCGGCTGTGAAGCCTAGTAGGTAGTCCGCAGGGCAGGCGTTTCAAGCACACAAGCACCAAGGGACTCATGTCACCAGTGGTTGGTGTGTGTAATTGGGTCCTTGGCAACTGTTGGTGCAACCTGGACGACTGGACAACACTGGTGCTCTCCTTCATGCTGATGACTCTTGACACCCTGAGGGGGAACCGGATAGTGGTGGATGGGGGGGAGAGAATTTGACTCATTTGACTTGGTCACCACTTGAGCACAAGGCATGGGCCAACCCGCGCCACTGGATTGGGACAAGTTTGTTGGCCCCTGGCAGCTGACAACATTGCCAATCTTCGGGAGCATGCACACACGCAACGTTGGAACAAGCTAGAGGGATTTCCACTGGCCGCCATGCGTGGTGGCAGGAGGGGGCCTCAGTACGCTGTCGCTGGTGCATGCTCTCTGTGCCTTGTGTGGGTGCACATCATGTATATGATGATCATATAGGTTTTGGAGTAACACCGTATGTGATATGCATGTTTGGAGGGCTTTGGTCCACTGCTATGACGTGAGCCTGGCCCAGGGGCTCCTATCATGAGCCTGGGGCCATGCCACACATGGTCACTGGGGACATGCATGTGTGTGCGTTCCCTTTCTTTTTGCTGTAGCATTTTCTTTCAATGGCATGTGACGTAATGCATAGTAGCAAAGAGATTTTGGACACTGTGCCCACACTTGGCAATACTGAGGTGGGACTCTGTTCACAATCCATTGATCGCCCTGGTGTTGAGTTGCATGTATTAACATTGTGAGCGCTTGTTGAGTTGACAATGGTGAAGGTCAATCATTTAAAAATATCATGTTGGATATTATCGTACGAGAAAAATGGTCATACCAGTAATGCATTCATCGATGACCAACCGTTGACTCAATAATTGAACTGCCGGTACTACCGTACTGGGCCAGCAGCTAGCCTAATGGGCCTTGTCAAAGAATGGTGCAGCGGCCATCATTGCAGCCTCATTGACTCATTGAGTCAATGCAGCTGCAATGATGGCCGCTGCACCATGGTTGTGCTAAGGGAAATTTCATTGGTGAATCACTAATTTTCAGATGATCATTATTATGTAATGCCGCATCATGACATGCGGCTGTCTCGCTGAATTCCACAGGGTGGACGATGCCTAGGTAGCTGCCGCACTGCCAGCCTGGGGACACTGTGCCACATCATGATTTGGTGCCCGGCACACCGCCGATACTGGGACATTTGAAGGAGCTCGGTATGTTACAATCAGTAAAACTGCAGTGCCTGCATAGCTGTACATAGATAGATACTAGTAGTTGCCTATACTGTCAATGATCAGTAAACAGTGATAACCCCAGGTAAAACATGCCCACGTGTGGCCTACTGTGCCAGTAATCAGTGTTGCCAATTTTGACAGTGCTGCACCTCCCTTCGCCTACCATACATTACCCTAATATTAATGTGCTTCAAGGAAAACTGTCGCTGGCGCTAGCTATCATGCTTGCTAGCCGCCACGCTGCTGTGTGCTACACCGGTGTAAAAGAAATAGCATTGTAAAGCATGCGTTCAATTTGTGGCTGGTCAGCACAACCACTCGTGGCATGGCATGCAGGCGCACTTGGCCTGCACACGTCACTGCTACCTGCAAAACCCTGCATGGCTACCCTAGCCAGCAAAAAACCTCGTTGGTACATTGGCCCTAGTACAACCCTGGGACTTCCTGCCCCTCGCTCAGGTCTAAACTAGACGCCACTTGAGAAGGTGACCTGCGATAGTGTTCAAGAGGATGGCAAAGGCCTGTTTCCTGCTGCGTAAATGCCCCATCACACCCCTCCCACTGGAAAACTGAACACTCCTCACGGCACGAAAAACCCAATCCGACATACAACCAAAAATATAGCTGTAAAGCAGGTAATGGCATGGCACTGGCATTGGCGCCCTTGCAGCTCCAAAGAAAGCAGAGAGGTACAGAGATCACACAACGAGATTACCAACCCTGCTCCGCCGCACGCTGGGTGCAGGCACGGTGTTGCCAACCACCCGATCCAAAATGGGTGCGGGTACTGTATTGCCCACCACGCGCTTCACCTGCCTACTCCGCAGCATCGCGGGCGAGGGCACAGCCTTGCCACCTGCACTGGCAGCCTTGGCAGCCTTCAGTGCAGGTGGGGTGGTTGTGCTGGCAGCTACTTGTGCTGGCTCCAACTCCTGCGCTGGCTCTGGCTGCAGCTGTACCTGCTGGCCAGGCTGCTGCACAAGGGGCTGGGGTAATTGCTCCTGCTTAAGCTGCGCCGCGATTGGTTCCTGCTGCTGCTGCTGCGGTTGCGCCTCCTCCGCTTGCGGCTGCTCGCTAGGCCTGCCATTGCCCAGCCCAAAGTCATCCCCTTCCTCCTCACCCCCCCCCCCCCCGCTGCCCCCCGCCTCCGCCCGAGCGATGAACCGCTCCCTGAACTGCTCAAAGTGGCCCAGGCTGGTCCCGGCGCGCGCCACAAAGGCCTTGTCAGACAGCTTGAGGTAGTTCATGGGGAAGGGCTTGGGGGTCTTCACCTTGCACATCTGCAGATAGCGGTGCCGCACGATGATGCGGTTGGACAGCGACAGGCTGAAGTAGGCCGGGTAGCCGCACACCGTGCTGAGATTGCCCCCAAGCTGGGAGGTGAGGTACTGGTACTTGGGGATGAGGTTGTTCTGCACGTCCAGGCAGAACAGCTGCGGCAGCTTGACCACGGTCTGCGCGATCTGGTCGCCGCTCATGCCGATGCTGCGCAGGTAGCGCACGCGCATCGTCATGCCATCGGTGCTGTAGGTCAACACCTGCACAGATAGGTTTCATTCCGTTAGAACATTCCGTCCAGCAGTGTGACTGAGCATAGTGTATGGTGCCAGGGTTCAAAGGCTTAGGATTCACATCATCACCCGCGCTATGGCCACAACGGCACGGCCATGGCACCAAGGGCTTGAGATGTGCAAGAGGTTTTCTAAAGTCCCATATGGATATCAAGCGGCTGGGATGGACAGCATGGGCATGGCAACCCTAGGAGTGTGTTGGTGCATGGCCATGCTGTGATGCCCCATGTGCTGCCATGGCGGCTACACCGGTAAGATAGAGGGCGGTGCTACATTGTGGAAGACTCAGATTGGCCCAGTATGGAAGCATTCCAGCCCACCTCCAATACTATCAAGCTACCATATGCATTCCATCATGATGATTGAATCAGTAGATCCATTCTACCGTATTACGTTGCAGATACGCGCATATGACACACCCTATGATGCTTCTGGTGCGCTGCTTGTGCGCGTGCTTACCGGTGGGTGCGACATGACCGCCTTTGCAATGTCCTCGATCCGCAGGCCTAGGTCCTGCAGGAACAGTATCCGCTGCTCCATGGCCTCAATGGTGGTGGTGAGCGTGGAGGGGTACCTGCGGCAGTGGCAGTGAGTTCCCTTCCGTGTCTTTCAAATGCTGCGAGAGGCGGTGGCAATCAATCCTGCCGCATGGTCCCCACACATCCCCCCAGTCCATGCTCATGGAACCCCTCCACATGTTTACTGCTGGTGCACTGTGAAGTGTCATGAACATTCCGCTGGTGCACCGCACCACCCCAAGCACTGCATGTCGATACTCCATTTCCACAGCTGGAGGCAAACCCGTGAGGTTACCATGTACAGTACCGTGCTTTGCCCGAGGGAAAGACGACAGCAATTTCTGGTCCTCACCTCGAGATGATTTTGCCCATGACCTCCTGAGGCACGCCGATGGTGGTGCGCAGGAACTCGATGCGTGGAGCCAGCGTCTCAGCCAGGCGCAGCTCAAGCAGCTGAGGCGCGCGCAGCACAACCTGCGACACCAAAGGCACATGGCCACGTCACCACATGCCGAAGACCACATATCCGATTAGCCTGATATTGCCATGCGGCGCCATGTGCCAATGCAATCTGTGCAGTGGGATGCCTGCTGATCCTCCAACACTGTGGACCACCACCAGCCATACGCGCTTTGCACATCTAATCCCTGTTCAAACCATCCCAGATGCTGCACGTGCATCACGACTGCATGCCATGCCTTGCAGTGCTCCACAGCCCCTCCACCACGCAGTTCTCATGAACTCGTACTTAGTATGCCATGTGATCCTCCCACTTGCTGGCTACATCCCACATTCGCTTAATGCCATCCCTAGCCGCCATGCCATGGCGTATGACCCCGCTGCCCGCACCTTGCACAGGTCCTTCTGCTCCACCCCGTTGGCCTTGAGGAACTCCAGCCGCGGCCGGATGGTGCGCTCCGTCTTGTACTCCAGAATGCGCGGGAACTTGACCAGCAGCTTGACCAGGTCCTCCTTGGCCAGCCCTATCTCGTCCCGCAGCCACTTGAGTTTGGCGTTGATGGTGGGCACGCCCAGGCTGTAGATGTCGGGCCGGCTGGTGACCAGCTTCCGCAGCTCGGGCTTGCGCAGGCCCAGCTCCCAGAAGAGGGTGACCTGGGGAGGTGGGTGGGTGGGTGGGTGGTGGTGGTGGTGGTGGTGGTGTGGTGGTGGATGGTGGGTGGGGGGGTGCAACCTTGTGCGCAGTGGGCGGTGGCAAGAGGCGTTTAAGTGGGAAAAAACGACTGTACATAGGGGTAATACCCCTTTCTTTTTGCAGTCTCAGCCCGCAGAAGAGGGTGACCACCCCCCAGTGGGTAGTGGTGGGTGCTGGGTGCTGGGTGCATGGGTGAGGGTTGTGGTAGATGCAACCTTGTGGGCAGTGGTAAAAGTTGTCCAAGACAACTGCATATAGTGCCAGTGACGTGCAGATGGCGCTCATGACGGTGGGGCCTGTGTCGAGTAATCCTGCCTCAACCTCCAACCCACGCCGCCGTGTGGTAGAATCCATGCCATGCCGTCCACCTTGACCAGGCCTCGAACCACACCAGCTTGATAGGTTATTTCCGTACCTGCGGCCTCCACTCTTTTTTCAGCTCGCAGCTGCGCATGAGCTCCTCGTACAGCTCCGCCTCCATGAGCCCATCTTGCATCTCCACCACCAGCCAGTCTCGTATCCGCTGCGACAGCAAAACGCACGTCAGCCTCCAATACTGCTGTGCCAACAACGGCCACTGTATGCCACACTCGTCCTGTGTGCCATGCAAGCAGAAGCAAAGCACGGACGAAACCGATGCATACTACAATTTGGTGGGTTTTGGGTTGAAGTTCTACAGCCCGCGTGCCAGCACGGATGCCAGTCTACCCAGTAAATTCAATGGCTATCACAGCGAGCTACCTGCCAGTCCAGCCGTGTCTTCGTTTTTGTGGCATTCTGCCCAGGGAACTTGACAGTCGAAGCCTGCTTGGCTTGCTGTCGTGTGGGGGGCGTCCTGCCCTTTTGCTGCTGCTGCTGCCGGCGCAGTTGCTGCTGCTTGAGGTGCTGTTGCTGCTGTTGCTCCTGCTGAACGAGTAACCGCTGCTGTTGCTGCTGCTCCCGTAAGCTGTTCAGCCTCTCTAGCTGCTGCTTGAGTTGCAATTGCGAGGGTGGTTTGCCCGGGTTCACGTTGAGCCGTCCTGGGCCTGGGGTAGGGGCTGGTGCCGTTCTCCGCTTTACTCTTTCCGGGGAGATGTGTCTGTATGGCGAGCCAAGTGCCCTGACCTCTGCGGAACGGCGGCAAGCGAGCTGCCTGGAGCTTAACGAACGAAGCTCGCTACATCGGCCCCCATCTATGGAACCAAGCCTTCGGAACTCCATTCGTGCTACTACATGGCAGAAACTAGAACAAGGGCCAGCTAGTGACAGGTTTGAAGTGGGTAGTTCCCAGTAGGGTCTAAGAGTACTGCTTTGCTTCGGTTTGTGTGTCTAGCCGTCACTCTCATAGACAAGCGCTTTCGGCTACACCGCAACCGGCTCAAGTTGTGGCTCCTGAATTGGAAACGTCAGCGCAATACAATACCTCCTCGCCTGCAACCCGGTATTTCTTCCCCCTGCTAGGGTTTGCCAATTCCAAGGCGGCCCTACATTAGGGTTTACAGGAATTTCACACCTAGGCTAGGGCCTGGGTCCATTTGCTCCTTGACCTGGGCTCGAGCACTGCCAGTGTCAACGTGGGGCCCCAGAAAATTTTAGGTAAATGTTTTGCGATGAGCAGCGCTTGTGGCTACGACAGGCACTGTGGCATTAATTTCTATAGATGTGTGCTCCCAATGCACGATTAAAGAGGCATAAAACCCACGCAAAGCTCCACAGAAAGCCAGTCAGCTGACTCGCATGAATGCCATTGATATAGTTTTCGTGATATTACACAATGCTGTGCCACTAGCCCACAGCACTTGGAACACAGCTTGCCAGTTGGCGCCATGTCCTGGTTGATAGATCATGTGAAACTTGTTCAACGACAGGGGCTGATAGAAAGAATGCTTTTTGCATATCCTATCGTAAGAAGGGTGCCCCTTCAAGGCGTCACAGGCGTGTCACCCCAAACATGTCGCCATTGAATACAATCCAAGCTATGTGCACCCTCCTAGTACACAAGAGACTACACTACCCATCCTGCTGTTGGTACAATACCTCCCATCAGCACACGGACTCACCATGCACAGCACTCCCCCATTGGCAGCTAATGACGGGTGCTGTGTGCAGGGTTGATTAATCCTCCCCAAAGGGATACTGGTAAAAGGTGCTCGACTACCATCCCATATGTCGCACCTATTACCTCACACCTAACCCGCGCTGGGCGATCCGCAGTTGCCTACACTCTAGCCTGAAGATGGTTCAGGTTGCAGACAATGAAATACTAAATACAGGAAATGTGCAGAAAAATGAAACAAGCGAGCAAATGCCGACAGCCAATGCACAAGGAGGTCTGCTGGAGCATTACTGAAAAAACGCACATTTATCTCCAGAATCGTACAGCCACTATCACCGATGTGGAAAAACAGTGTGCGTACAGGTAATGTCGTTTGGCGTGCAGCATACCAAAAAGCACATTACATCTCCATCTTATTTTTGTTTTGAACATACTCCACGAAGTTGTCCAGCAACAGTGGCCAGGCCTGGCTTTCATCATAGTTGTTGCAATCGGCATCCACCTGCAAGGTGTTACAATTTGACTAAGAAGCGTGCGACCGAGACAGTGTTGGGCAAAATTTTATTAATGCTGAAACCTGGCATGCGGGCATTGGATTTCATTACGGTACGTGGCTGGACAGCCACTGAAGCATACATTGTGGAACCCACATCGCACAGGACCTACGACAGCATGTGCACACCCACCTCTTCACAGAAGCGGAAGAAGCTCATCCACTGGTCCAGATTCATGGTCTTGTACTCTTGCTGGCTCTCAAGAAACTCAACATAGTTGGCCAAATGGTCCGCATCCGGCATGACGATCTGCAGCATCTGCACTGCTGTCTCCAGCTCCAGGATCTTCTGCCTTGGTTCCTGTAAAATATTTCCAATGCCCATTTTCACCTTTGAGCAATAGTGATGACGTGGGATGTGCCACCAGTCAATTAAACAGAATGGGACATACCGTGCAGCAGAAGCGGAATGCATACTGATGGAAGTCGCGGAATGTTTCTGGGTCGCCCAGCTCCTCCTCAGCAGCCACCAATGCTTTGGTCAGCTTACCCGCATCCGGGGCTTTCAGGACCTTGACACCTGCAATGCCGTGTTCACACCTGATGCCCAGAGCGCAAGTGAACCAGCAAATTGTGGAACCAGTGTAATATGGCCACTTGCGTGGAGCGCCAGGAGCTGATGATCCCACACCCGCAAGGACGTGTGAACACTTACCATGAACAAACTCTTCGTGGGAAAAGAACCCCATTTTCTTGGCTCCCAGTTTCCACGCCAGAATCAACACCTGCACAACCACCATTCATGATTGAGACCCACAGTGAACTTTGCAAACTTTGCAAGCATCTGTTGACACATGAACCTGTGCCGGTCATTCTGGCCTGGATGCCATTACCTTCCTATCAGTGGGGTCCAACCCGAGGTCTTCACACAGCTTCTCAATGCCTGAGTGGGCATACAAAACGTAAGAAGCAAGAACCTCGATACCATGCACAAAGTGTTGAAACCAGTAACCCTCACCTTCTGGTCCGATCTGGTCCTCACTCTTGTCGCAATACCGTTTGTAGAATGCTTCATGCTTGTCAACATCCTTCGTGGACTCCTGCAAAGGAAAATGCAGGATTGGCACTCAAGGTGTTGCCTTTTCGTTGTAATTCAAATGGGTATAACCACACGGTATACCTTTGGGGTTGAGCTGGTTTTAGACCTGGTCCGCCTTGAGAACATTGTGCCTCCTTGCTGCAAGAAACAGTGCCTTGTTAGGAACGCTACCTATATGCATGCATGTGAAACCTAGCCAATAAATAGTGATGAGCAGCCTTAGATCAACTTGAATACGTTTTGAAACCAACCAAAATGACTTTGAAGGCTTGCACGCACATGGACAACCAGCCCATTATATGCATGCATTGTACACATAGCAATGATGCCAAATCCCAAAAACCTACCTCGTAAGAAGACTAGTGAACAACAAAACTTTAAGTAGAGAACAGAGGTCCAGTGACAGTTATACCCTTTGGTCCGTTGAACGCAGCACTTCACAAATGCTTCAGCATTGGCTTATTGCGCAATGGTGGAAAAGGTGCAAACAGAAAACGTCGACACCAACCAGGTTCAACCCAAATTGTAAAAACACCTTAGACACTGTTGCTGTAGCACTGCGTCGCTGACGACTCTGTTTGAACTGGGTTTTGATGCTGCTAAATATGGCATTCGAATGTGTGGGTGGGGTGCATTATGAAACCTGACATAGGTGCACAATGCATGCATATAATGGGCTAAAGTCGTTGTACTAGCCTAGGTTCAAGTGGCACCACTAGCCAGCCACTAGCCAGATACTGGTGGCACTAACGTCTTGGGGCGTAAAAGGGGATATCAAGGCGTTGCGTTGCCCCTCACTTCTGCCAACCAAAAGATAGAGTGCAAGTTTGACACCGTCGCTGAAGGCTCAAGTCTGTGTTTGTTGCTTATTTTGCCGAAGCTCGTTTGACATAGCAAGCTTTTGCCTCCTATTTCAAGGTGAGTGACGACTTTCAAGGTGCACTGATGTGGTGATTGTGACTTGACAATGCGCATGGGAGCGGAATGGTGGATATTTTCTGATGCTGTGCACAGAGTGACAACCCACATATATAAGGTCATGTTGAGACCTTTCCCGAGTCTGCGTGCAACAGCTTGCTCGCACTGAGTACTGCGTCACTAGCAACACCTTCCTTGATTGATGACCGGTGGCACACTGCTGCAGATGGGTGGGTTGGCAGTGGCAGTGGGAGATGTGAGTGCCGACGGGACAGTGTTCAGTGTCCAGGCGCTGCCCAACGACCTGCTTTGTCACGTATTCAAGCTTGTGCCCATGGTGGAGCGCGTGCGGGTGCTGAGCTTGGTCTGCAAACGCTGGAACCACCTGCTAAGCAGGCCATCTGTTGCCTGGGCCAACATGACTTTTGATGACGAGCTCATAAAGGCGCAGCCTTCCTTGCTAGAGGAGGTGAGGATCACGCAGTGGTTCAGCAAGCGCGCAAAGCAGCTAGAGACGCTCATCCTGAAGGACACCAAGTCCAACAGCACCGACCACCTCTACCCACAGATGTTGGCGTGCTTGCGCCATGCCCCACTGGCACTTCTGCAGCTGCAGGATGAGAACTGCTACCTCGGCGCCAGCAGCCTGGCCTGGGTGGGCACCCTCACGCAGCTCAAGAGCCTCAAACTGGAGCTTGACCTGACCGAGGACGCCACAGCTTCCTGTTTCCCCTCCCTGACGCAGCTCACGGGGCTGGATTGCCTCTCCTTCACAGCCAAAATCGACGCCAGCAGTGACACCTCTGTTTTTGCAAACCTGAAGAGCCTGCAGGAGCTACACATCGACACTGACCACTTCACCAACAACGGCGTGCTGGACTTCCTGTCAGACTTGCCCAGCGTGCACAGCTTTCGCCTGGTGGTGTTTGAGACCGCCTCCCAGGGCTTCCCAACTGAAGCGCTGAAGCTGCGCAACCTGACCAAACTGGAGCTGTCAACCCACTGTGCTGCGCAGACCATTCTAGTGCCAGCGGGGATCGGAAGCGAGCTTCCTCACCTGCAGTGGCTGTCCATCAAGTGCACAGAGGAGCCTGACTTTGTCAACGTGGACGCCGTCACTGAGCTGACAACACTTGAGGTGCTCACGCTCAGCTGCACCTGCCCGGCTGGGCCCCCAGTTGGGTTGGAATTCCTGACCCGGCTAAGGTAATGCACTGGCACCTGCCTTCACATGCTGGTCACTTTGGGTGTTCATGTTGAGGTCACACTGCCAGTGGTAGTGCCTGGCTGTTTATGCCCTCCTCACTACCGATAGTTTGATGCAATAGCACCTGCAGGTGCAATGCTTGCCATTTTCAACTGTTTGCTTTTGGGATCTCAACGGCATTGTGACATCGCAATTGTGGTTATTGACAGGGTGTTGGACCTTTCATACAATCAGACAGACATCGACTTTTGGTTCATACGGGGCCTCGCACACCTGACCAAGATCGTGGTCATCGGCGTGGAGGGCAAGGTGTTCCCCATTGAAGCAATCAACAACACTCAGCTCCAGGTCCATGGCTGGGCGGCTGTGGACGATGACACCGAGGTGAGTCAATGGGCTTGCAAATTTGCGCCGTAATGGGGTGTGATCCATCATATTGCTGTGCACCGTTTGTACTGCATGTGCATACTACCTATGAAGCCCACGCTGGCCAGCAATACTGTTGGGAGCCTGGCGCAGCGCACAGAGTAGCAGACTTGCACAGCCATGCAAGGAGGAGCGGGTGGTGACTGACTTACAATCGTTTTATATGCATGCATTTCACTGATGTTATTAGTCCATTTACTCAAAGAATCAGAAACAACAGTGCCGGCTTGTGTCCCGCAGTCAGCGAATGAAGAGCATTTAGTGGAGCACTTAATGATGACTGTGAAGGCTGTTGCAGCAGAAAGCTCAATCACATACACGCTTTCAGCAGGGCAGCCCGCGGGTGCCCACCGCCCAGTTGCAGTTCCACCGTCGATCACCATCCAGTGCGACGTCAACCCACAGCGAGAAGGAGACGCTGGCAGCGAAGATCCACCCAAGGAGTTGCAGCTGCTGAGCTGCTCATACAAGGCCGTGAAGCAGTTCTTGTGCAGGCAGTTGCCCTACGCATCTGCAAGGCCTGCAACGTATTGATTTTAGAGGGAATTGGCAGTATAGGTGCCTGGCGAGGTCCGGCATCGTGCGGACCAAACTTGTTCTTTGTGGGCTGCCTTGTCAATGACTTGTAGGACTTTTACGTGTCTGTTTGACAAGCAAAGGTCTGTTCATGAGTTGTTATGGACGTTGATGTGAAGTATTTTTTCACTTTTCAGTATTTGGTAAGCCTGCCTGTTTCCTGAGACTCCTACACCTGACACAGTCACCATGGACATGTTGCCGGCTCCCATCCTTTGGCATGCATTGGCATGCAATGCATGTCCCTAACTTGACAGGAACTCTCACGTTATAAAAATGAAGCGCGAACACCGCTTTGCATGCGCGTGCCTGATTCTACCCGAGCCAAGTGCAGCACTGGGAGAACCCTTCACTGGGCGCCCACGTCTCGAGCTTTATCCGATAACTTATCCATTAACCAGCCGATAACCCACGCAGAAGACAAACCTTGGCACAGCACTTCCACATATGTATAGCACAGAGTAAGGTCACGCAAATACCCAACCTCCTTCACAGAACTTGCAGGCTAATGCTTGCGATTGTGTCTGTAGAATCTAGCTGACCACGACACCTGATGTTTGGCTCCTTCAAGAACCTGCTGGTTCGAACTGCCCAAGGCATAACCTCAACTACAATTGCACCTATTGGGCACGTTGACACAACAGACAGCGACACAGACGATGAGGATAGTCCACAACTGCGGTCAGTGGTGGCACTGAAACAGGCGCTGACAAGCAGATATGATAGCTTCAGTTCCAGAACACTGCACGAGTCCGCACCACCACAGTTGCCTGTTGTGGTTGAGAGCACCGTAGAGACCGCACAGGACTCTGTGCAGGTACTTGGTTGGCCTAGTATGCACTTGTTCACCCTCTGATTGCTAGCAGCATGGTGGTGAGTACTTTCTCACTTGGAGACCTCTCCAGGCGCAGGAGCAGCAGGGACAGCAGGGACAGCAGCCACAGCCCTTCAGCCTATTCTCAACCACTTTTGGGTTGAACTTGGAGGAAGAGATTGAAGCTGAGCGGCAGGAGCAGCTGAGCTGGGAACAATGCACCACAGCACAGCAGCACATCTCGGCGGCTGTTTTGGACCACCAGCAGGAAGCGCAACAGCCTCAAGAAGCTTGTCTCCAACCACTGTATGATCAGCTGCACCAGGAGTTCCTTCAGTATGCCAACAGATACATTGCAGCAGGTGCTTACAGTGGAGAACATGTATTGTATTCATGCATGTGGAGTGGAGCTCCTGCACACCCTGTTCTGCCTGGTGTGTTGAACTGGGCCAACGTGGGACTCCAATCTGCTCTCCTGCAGGAAGGATATCCAGAGCATGGAGGAGATATGCCGCAAGTACAAGCAGAGCCCACAAGCTTCATGCGGTTGTATGCATCCAGTCACGCTTCCGCGCCATCAAGGCTCACCAGCTTTTTGCTTTCCTCAAGGTCAAGGCCGCAGCTTTCAACGCACTGCGCCATGCCGTGCTTGAGGACAGCGCAGCCAGTTTGGCCGCAGCCACGGATAAAGCCATTGAACTAGGTACGCCACAGTGCTGTGCTTGCCACTGCAATACATGTGGAGGATTTACCTGCAGGCAGCTGACAGCCTGCGTGTAACTGGACAGTTATTCATTCCATTTATCATTTTTTTATTCATTTATCCATTTATTCTGGTTGGACCAGCTGGATGTGCCTGTCTCGTCAGCCCGCGTTTTCATTTGCTGCAGGTGTACTGACAGAGGCGACCGCTCTTATCTCTGCAACCAGGTGCCACATACGCGAAGCCCACGATGTGCTGGTTGCGGCATCCAGCAATGGATCCCAAAAGGAGTATCTATGTGCCAGAAAGCAAGTTGCAGCTATACCATGCCTGGCAGGTATGTTGTTATACTGGTCTTTGTGCATCCAGGCTTTGAGACAATGGCTGCTACTGGGGGGCGAGGGGTTGTCTGCTGTGGGCTAAAACCGATGTATGGGTGTAGCAGGTGTTTTGAGTGGATGTGATGAAGTATTTACTCTGCGGCAAAAGGATGCGCAGGAACGCCTGGTGGCTTCTGTCCAAGGTAAATCCTGCACATGTTGTAGTTGCGCAACCTGCAGTTTTCCTGAGTACAATAAAGCGCACATGATTTCTCTGGCCGCGCCGCGTTCCTAGGTTCACTCTTTCTGCATTGCTTGCAGATTGCAGCCGAAAGGTCTTCACTAGCCTGTACAATGCTGCACTGGCGGTGGGTGTGCCGGGTATGGTCGTGCACAAGGCCAAGCAGGCAATCAGGGAACGGGATCGGGCCGCAAAGGCTTCATTGTTCCAAACATCAAGGGCAAATCCGTTCCATGTGGATATGTACCAAACCGCACTGGACCGGGTGCACCAGCTGGGCATGACTGGGCCACATCAGCAGGCACTGAACCTGGTTCACATGCGCAAAGCACGCCTTGCCCAGGCCCTGAAGGATACAGCGGCTGCCAGGAGCAACTTCCAAGGTACCTGATCCATTGCATTGGCATTACAGGCTACGCTCATGATATGCACAGTGTTCCTGCAGTCATGGGGGTAGCAAATTCACCGATGCCTGCAACCTCGCAATCCTCGTGCTGCACCAATGCCCTTGTTGCTTGCATACACCATGGCCAGTAAGACTTGAAACATACATGTTGGTGCAGCACTTTGCCAGGAATCACTCAGCCTTGGCATGGCGCAAGAGGTCCAGGCAGCGGCTGCAGCATATGCGAAGGCTCAATCACAGGCTGAGCTGGAGCTGGGGAAGTGCGCTGCACATGGGTCAGCAACATCCTGGCAAGCAAGCAAGGACAGGGCTGTGTGGCTAGGTGAGAAATTGCAATCACCAGTGCATGTCTCTAGTGGGAAATGTTGAGATTGACAATATTGGGACAATTTCATGCACAGTGTTGCATGGTACACGCATGCTGGGTCTTGCGGTGGCGTGCTGACTCTGCTGCAACGCGTCTGGAACATTGTCCATGCGCCATTGCAAAGTGGGTGGGCATCTGAATGGTGTACACTCACAGGTGGCAATACTTTATTTAAAAATTTATCATTATCAATCATTAAATCATCATCACTATTTACTCCATAAATCATAGGACAGCCCTAACTAACGGATCAAATTGCTGCGCACAGGTGTTTCAGCTGATGCCATCAACAATGCTGATTGTATCTGGAAAACGAGGTGTGCTCATGGTGTCGCAACATTGCAGCAAGCTTCCGAAGTGCCTGATATGGCCCAGTATCTCCAAGCTAGGTGAGTGCAGGTGGCCAACTTCAGGCAAATTGCGCATTGCATGTAGATGCGCAGTACCCTTTGCATGAGAAGCACATTTTAACAAGGTCTTTACCTCCAGAGGTGAAAGTGGTCAAAATGTGGCTGCAGGGAGCATGCCGTTCAAGTGGTTAGCAGCAGCTGTGTCCAGGCACGCGATGCAAGGATTGCAGCTCAACAGACCGCAGCTGCTAGCGCTCTAGCAATGTGTCTAGAATTCATCGTCAGCCTTTTTGAAGGGGACAGCCCTGCACACCACACCCATCTAGCAGCTTGCCTCAGAATACTTCGTGTGATGAGGCATGCATGCATCGGATCTACCAAGGATCATGATCGGGCCTCCCAATTGGCTTTGAGATTGGAGCAGGATAGTCAGCTGACAGATGGCATGCGGCATGCGTTCCAAGCTGCTATGTCCAGTATACAGGGGGCAAAGCGACTGGGGATGCTTCGCTGCTTGCACCGCGTCAGCCGTGTTGCCCGGCAGGCACTGCGGCAGGCTGAGCTGTCAGATTGTGTAGTGGGAACAGGTATACATCTTGCTCAAGGGAGCTTCGGTAGTTTTAGGTCATGCAGCCTAGGTCATTATTTCTCATGCAGCACTGCACGTATGAATTATTCATTGAAACGCATACTGCATTATATTTGGTCAGCAACAGTCTGAGAAGCAGAGCACAGTGCATCATGTATGGTAGCTGTGGCTGAGGTTGGCTGCTTGCAGGTTGGCACTGTGCAGTTGGGACCTTCCAAGAGGCTGGTGGGCTGGCGCACAACACACTGGCACCTGCTCACAGCCACATCACAGTGCCATGGTGTCCAACAAATCTTCCTAGCCCAAGTCCTGCCAGCGATACACATGCGTCCTCATGTACAGTTTGCGGCGTGCTTCATGCATACTCCACATGGCAGGATGAGGTTTGCTGCTGCGAGTTGACTATCAACAATGCACAGAGTGAAAGTCAAGGCAGCCCAGTCCAGATGCATGTGCCAGCAGCTGCAAAAGGGAGGGGAGAGATTCAAGATAATGCATGGCGGTACGTTGGCGCTGTCTTGTCACACGATGATGCTTTGGAAGGCAGCGGCAGCCTGTAGCCATTACGCCAACAAATTTTTATTTGTGACCATTGAAATGCTATGTAATGTACCTAACCACTGCTTGCATATGCATGTTTTCATACATGGCCTACACTAAACTTCAATTTCCCCCTGTTTCAGATCAATGTTGTCAGCGTCAGCAGGCAGCACCAATCCCAGCACTGCGTCAAACATCAACTTGGATAAAATGGGTATTGCAAACCTGCCCGACCTCAGCCAGCTGTGTCCAGCTGCACAGGCACTGTCGCTAAATGACAATCAGCTTGTCAAACTGGACGGTAAGGACAATGGCATGGCCAATATCCCCAGGGCCAGTTACCGTCCAGGGCCAATCCCTCTTG
The DNA here is from genome assembly GCA_032358255.1 of Heterotrichella gracilis. Taxonomy (NCBI): domain Eukaryota; class Xanthophyceae; order Tribonematales; family Xanthonemataceae; genus Heterotrichella; species Heterotrichella gracilis. The sequence goes on from JAULBX010003110.1 coordinate 24,688, forward strand.
GGTCATTGTAGTGGGTGTGGTAGTTCCATAAATGTTCATGTAGCTTGTATGTCTGCAGTATGGTTAGTCTTGTCCCCCACCAACACACAACGTGTGCCTTGCAGGTTTGAAAGCACTTGCAGAACTCAAGATTCTGTCAGCTAAGAACAATGCCATTCGTTCCCTCCATGGCCTGCCCGCCCACGAGCACCTGGTGTGTTTGCGATTGGATCACAACTGCCTCACTACCCTGCAAGGGCTTTCAGAATGCAGGCACATTACAGAGATCAGCGTTGCAGCCAACAGCTTGCGATATCTCTCCACCCACCTTGCCTCTCTTTCAAACCTCCAGTCGCTGAATGTATCTGGCAACAAACTGGCGTCAGTTGAAAGCATACGCAGCTGTTCATCGTTAGCATGGCTTGACATCAGCAGAAACCAGCTGCGCAGCATGAGTGGCATTGAAGGACTTCCGCGGTTAGAGGTGCTTATCGCCTCTGACAACCAGCTAGAAGATTTCCCAGACAAGATGGTCAGCCTGAGCTTGAAAGAGCTTTGGCTGAACGGCAACAGCCTCCCCACTATACCTCCAGGAGTATGGCTGCCATGCCTCGAGTCCTTACACCTGCATGACAACCAGCTGGTAGCCATCAGCCCACTCACAGGCTTGCCCTCCCTCAGAGCGCTCAACCTGTCCTTCAACAGCCTCAGTGAAGACATGGCCCTGCACTCTCTGGCACCTCTGTCATGCCTACAGAGCTTGCAACTGAATGACAACCCAGTTGCAGAGCACACCAGCTACAGCCAGCAAATAGCGCGCATGCTGCCCTGGCTGCATGACCTGGACCACCATGTGTTGACACAGCATGAGATTGCTGGCAGGCTAAGGAGGTACCTGCAATGCAACCCGCAGTTTTTGGCAAGGGTTGAGCAGGCAGCTGGCCTGCATGGACCCATCGCCAGCCACTCAGTTGCCAGCCTGAAGAAGTTGGTAGCACAGTGCAATGGTGACTCATTTGGTAACTTGCAGTTGTGTGGGCATCCGGCTGATGAAGCTGCTCTGTACAGCACCCTTTGTCACTTTGCGCAGCTTCAGCACCTGCCCTTGCAGCAAGAGCTGTACCATGTGCCGCAGCCATGGGATGGGCAGTCACATGCAGCGTGCTTCAGGGGAATGCTCCATGCACAGTCCAGACGATGCTGCTACACGGGGACTGGACCAGGGTTGGATGGTCAACGGGAAATTGTGTCTGATCTCTCCAAGGTATTGCTGATGATAAGTTATTATTGCTGATGATAACTCATTATTGCCGCTTGGACTGGCGCGCAGCTCCATAGTCGATAATTTGTTGGCAATTTGCCATTCGTTTTCCACATGCAGCAACACTCCAATCCATACCCATGCATGGTGCAGGGTGTGCTTTTGTGCAATTTTTGTCTGGATTCATGCATGTGTAAAAAGAATAAAAATTGATAAAATGTTTAATCTACAAATATTGTATATTACAAATATTGGAAGCTTTTGTATACATAATAACAAATGCATGTACACAAAAGCTTCCAAGCCGATCACAGGTGTATGCCATGCAGCTAAAGACAAAATATAAGGTTGTGACACATAAAATGGCCTGACCTTTCCTTTGCCTGACCTGTGCAGGGAATACTGGTTTGCCTACCAGGGTGGCAGCGGTGGAGCCTGCAAGCGCTGCACGCTGCCGCCACCACCATCCAGGCATGGTGCAGGGGTTGGCGGGCCAGGCGGGGTGCAAAGCGGCTTGCTGAGTACCAGCAGCTGCTGCGACTGCACACCAGCGCAGCAGTGGTGCAAGCCGCTTGGCGTGGATACATGGCAAGGAAGGGTGAGTGGCACCCAATGCGTGTTTGCACTGATCCCAAACCCTGAAACCCTGTTGTGGTCACTGCCTTGTGGCAGCGTTGTATTACTGAGGCATGTGCCGCACTGTCCTGGCAATACCTCTGACCGTGTGTATTGATCTGTCGATTGCCCAAAAACCTGGGCAGCTTTGATAAATTTCCTCTTTTGCAATTTTATGTGGGTGTGCTCGTGCAGTGTTCCATCAGCAATGGTCAGAGTGCACCCAGGCGGCAGTGTGTATCCAAGTAAGTGGTAATGTTGATAGTGCAAAGTGCCCTGCAAATAACATGCGATAAAGGCACTGTCTGCATTTTTGTGGTGTGCCTGATTGCAAGAGGAGGCACCGTGAAGCACATCCCATTGTACCCTGATTTATGTTTGGGTTGCAAGCGTATGCTTCAGGGGCCTTGCACATTAGTTTGGATACACTTCCATGGCCTACCAAACTTCCAAGGATTTTCCTCTCATTTTTCCTGTCATGTGCAGTCTGTGTTCCGGGGATACACTGTGCGCCAGCGCATGCGCAGCGCACGCCTGGCAGCAGGGGTCAGCGACGGGGATGATGTCTTTGAGTATGATGATGCGGGGGATGATTTCTTCATCCACGTACCCCATTTCAACACCCAACTGGATCGGATTGTGGGCCCAACAGCAGTGGGATCAGGAGGCATGATGCAGCGGAGTGAGGTGGCAAGGTCAAATGCAGCGGGTGCATTTCATACCAGCGGGTCTGCAGATGAGGAGGGGTCGCACAGCAGTGGGTCTGATGATGAGGGAGGCAGCAGTGAGGAGGATGTACCTTTTGCAGAAAAGCTCCCCATGCAGGTACTACATACTGTGTGCATGCTGTCCACTCCGCTGCATTGCCTCGTGCTCCTCTGCATGCCATTTACACCCAGCACCACTGTGTCATATTGTTGCCACTTGGAAGACATTGAAATGCCTGCAAACTAGCTTTCCTAGGCGGCATGTGCTGTACCCACTGCGGTGGGTGTCCTCGCAGAGCCCCTTGGAGCGCATCCAGTCCGACTGGGGCTTCAGCAACAAGGCCACGGCTCAGGCCTGCCTGCGCGCGAGGCGGCACCAGCAGCGGGGCAAGCGCAATGCGCACCTCAAGGCACAGCTGCAGGTGAGCATACATCACTGACGTGATGAGATGACTGGCAGGGGTTGCTGAGAGAGGCATTTTTGCTCATCCCTGGAGTTTCCCCGCTTTAAGAAAGATAAGGGTGGACTCTAATGCCTTGTGATGCGTGCATTGGCAATGCCGAGACAGGCTGTCTGCAGGGTTAAACGTTTAAACAAACAGTGGTCATTGCCTCGTCACGAGCTTTTGAAGCGCTGTGCGCAAACATAGGGCAACTACCCATGTAGGAAAGCTAAAAATACACGCTGTAGTGCCCGATAATTTACGTGAGCAATTTTGAACAAATCATGGTTACAGAAGTGCAGGGCTAACGCCTGCTTGCCTGCTCAGGATCCCAACGTACGCTTTGAGAAGCTGATGCAACGCGTGGAGCACGCACCTCCAGTGCCATCCACCCGCTTCTCGTTTGCTGGGAGATCATCAGTTGGGCCAGGCCACCAGCGCAGGCAGGCAAAGGGCACTGCCTGGCTGCCTAGCCTGTGCATCCCTCAGAGGGCACCCTAGCGAGGCATTCCATGCAGGAGAGTGTGGTGACAGCTGGCAGTCCGCCGTGGTTTGCAGCAGCTAGTAGACCTGCAGCTGCTGAGCTCAGGGGCAGAGCAGGTGCTGTGCCCAAGTCAATGGGTGCCAGGAGGCAGCTTGTGAACAGAGTTGAAATATCATGATCACCTGGATATAGGGGCATGGGTGAATCTTATTGTTCCCAGCGCTTATCGATCCATAGAGGGCTCTGGCTGGGTGCAGTGTCCTGGTGTAGTCTCTTGGCTTGCATTTGTGGGCCACCTAAGGCCACTGCGTTCCTTTAAAGAAATTTCCTAAGCTAAATCCCACATTTTGCGGAACGGTTCCCTTCCTCATTTTAAGAGCAGGGTTTGGGCACTGATCCCACCGTGGTTCAGGTGGCAACATTAATGAGCACCGAGAGAGTGGATTGTTGTCATTGTTTTTGTTGCATTTTTACAGTGTTCCTTGCAAATGTACATTGAATTGCACATCGAATAAGAGTTGAATAGACCAGTGCCGTTATGTAGTAATTTGTGTACCATGGCAAAGACTGTGCATGTGCTGCAGCAGGCTACTAGCAGCCACTAGAAAATTGTAAACAGACACGGCTTGTCCTTAAAATATCGGTTGCGCCATCAGAACTACAGGCCACTGCGTCAACCTATGCTGCACTGGCACCAGGACAAGCTGCAGTAATCTACCACTCGGCATGCATGCCCTCCAATGGCATGCCATAGACACAGAGCACATGTGTGATACTGTATATTGAGATACAGTGCCTCTAGAAATGCCGCTCTGAAATCGATGATGTGGCCAGACAGCCGTGAAAATCCTACAGCTTCGACCAACACTCCCATTACCCCAGCTAACGTTTCACTGCAGGTAGTACCTCCACAAGTATCGCCAGACCCTAGGACCAAAGTGTATCAGTTGCCGTCAGTGGTGCAACCCAAGGAAACGCCAACAAGTCCACATGCGGCAGTGCACTGTATCTCATACTTGGTGTGCCAAGAGCAGCTGGCACACCCATGGCTTGCACTACAACTTGCATTTTCCATATTGGTCATCGCTGGCGTCCTCCGAAACATGTGGTGCGGTTCACAAAGCCCCAGCACTCTCCAGCATGGGCTTCAGCTTCCCGTTGGCTGCCAGCCTGGCAGTGTCATCGCCTCCGCCAATGCATGTCCCACCGATGAACACCCGGGGGACTGACCTGCCTCCTGTCAGTTGCAGCAGGTAGTCTTGGATCTCATCACCGTCATCCCTCTCGTCAAGCTGCAGCAGATGGGAAGCCAGTTTTCTGAAGGATAGGTTTGCGAGCTATTGTGGCAGCGTGGATGGTCCAATGTGCTCGTATCTTGTATGCCCCATAAGAGCTGCAACCATACCTTCCTTCATAGCTCGTCATCAGGTGCACGCAGGTCGTCCAAGGCAACCAACAGATACATATGTGCCATGCAACGCCTGTATATGCATGCATATGAGAGCACCTCTGCGATCCCTGCCACTGAGCCTCAAAATATGCAGCGATATACCCCAAGTTCGTGTAACCAAGAGTGAGGGCAATCTTTGCAAGCAGTTTTAAGAAGTGGGTATGTTTTCATACCTCCATAATCTCCACTGCCTCTTTGGGCAGGATGGAAAGCAGCACCTTCTTTGCCTTGACGCAATATGGGCAGTACGTTTTACTGAAAACCATAACCTTGTGGCCCTTCACAGCCTCGTCCACTAGCTGTTTTGCCGCCACCATCTTGACAGGATCGGACTGTTTTGCAAGGAAAGCGCCCATACAAGTTAGCCAAACGCCTATGTAGATCCCAGCTCGCGCGTCGTATGCTGCTTTAACAGTATCTACCAGATGAACGGCTTTATAAGCCGAAGTTGGAACACCTGAGTTTTTATGTGTGGTGCAAATGTGGTGTGTGGTTGCAAGGTGCTTTGGGCTTTACTAAAGCTTTTGTCGAGCTTTGGTAAAGCTGCAAGTCCTGCGAAGTCGACACTTGGAAGCCCACGCGCTGGCCAGCTGGCATGTCATTGGGCAGTGGCAATGAACCCGCCAATTTTGCTACAGCGTGGTTGAAACAATAATTATTCTTTTGCCATCAGCTGGCAACGTTTTCAGGAACCACTATGCAATAACAGATACTGAACAGGTGAGTAACAGCTTCGCATTTGTTTGCAAGGCTGGCTTGATCACACCAAATCCTCCTGGTGACGACCCACCCCTAGGTTCTCCAAGATATAAGAGGTGTGGCATGCCAAGGTACTAAATGCCCACACTGACTTGAAGGTCAGCTCTTGCTGCTGGTAACAGTTAGTTTTCATGGGTGGTAAACGCCTGCATGCAGTCCAGCGCGTCCATTTCCACACCTTGGTGGGGGAACTGTTGGGCTGCAATCGGGCAATTGAAAATGGCACAACCAGGGTATATTTACAGCGACAGTGTGTGTAATGCAGGTTACACCAGCGTCATATCACCGCCAGCAAAATCATATGAGGCTTATTTCATGCAATAGAAGGATACCGGTGACGTGGCATGCAAAATCTGCAATGTCAAAGGCTGAGTCAACAAGCAAGCGCAGAGTCGGCTTTAGTTGATGCAGGATCCACTTTCACCAAAACCAGGAACATGACAAAAAAACCTACACGTGCGCAAAGATATGCAAAAGCCTAAACACGTCCAAAAACCCCTGCTGGCTATCGAGCACTGCCAGTTCATCTTTATTGTTGATCAACTCCACCTGGGGTCCACAAGCTGCCTGGTGGTGCTGGATGACTGACCGCCGCAACAGCCAGAATGAGCATTTGATGCTGTCGCCACGAATGTGCCCTAACCCCTCATACCCCAGGGAGACAGGAGTGAAAAGTGCGATTAGTTAACTGAGTCAGGGGGCACAAGCGCACCCCAAAAGACTAACATCAGGCACAACTTCCAGCCGCAGCCATACACTGCCATACACAGGTCGTTGCCATACACTGCGTCACAGTGCCCCTGCATCCTGGAGGATCTTCTTGAGCTCCCCACTTGCCGCCGCCTGCACCACCGCGTCCCCGCCACCGATGAAGCGGCCCCCCACAAAAACCCTGGGCGTGCTCCTGGCCCCCGTCAGCTCTTGCATGTAGTTCTGGATATTGATGATATCAGAGCGCTGGTCCAGCTGTGCAAAAACAACCCGATTCAAAAAGGATATTGTTTTGTGGGGGAAAAATGTATTCTACCCCTTCCAGCAGTGTGCATTGTCAAGAGTTCCACAATCAAGAGTGCACAGATACACAAAGTGGAAAAGGGTGTGTGATGAGCGAGTGATGAACACCACATACATATATACATGCACTCTTGACAATCACTTTCACAAATGAATTGTGGTGTTGATTATGCACATCCAGCGTTCACCAGCCTGTGACACTGCTGTGAGGAGTTGCTGACCATGGGATCACTAGAAAATGCATAAATCATTTTGCAAAGTCATATGAACACTTCAATATCCAGCCAAAGCTGGATGTAGCAACCCAATTGGCCTCTTATCCACTCTGCAATTGGATGTGTGGGCCATGTCAACATGCACCCACCCACTGGGTACCACCAGCAGAATGCCCTTACCTCCACCACATCAACGGCTTCGGGAGGGAGGAGTGATAACAGTGCCTTCTTTGCCTCCAGGGAGAACGGACAGTGCGACTTGCTAAAAACGACCACCTTGTGGGTGGCAAGCTCCTCATCCACGAATTTTCTGACACTATCGATATCCATGATGCAGAACGCTTGCTATGTAGTAGCGTGAGCCCCCAAGAGCGTTGCAAGACAAGGTGAGCGTCGTTTGGGTGTGTAAAAATTTCAGCAAGCTCTTGGTTGGGACATCGGCATGCCCGTGTACGGTTATAGTAGAACCCACTGCAGGTGGCAAGGCAATCCCCGAACTCTCCTTCCACGATCGTACAAGCTCAAGCTAATGCATTGCGCCACCGTGAGGTCCAGCTGAGATACCCGACAACGCGTCGCACACAGCTAGCACAGTCCAGCTTCCCTGAAGACCGCAGGCAGTTTCGCCTAGCGCTCTGGCCCAGGCTTGCACACACACCCTAGGGTTTAAGTCAGGCTGATGCACAGCAGGCCCCGCGGGTTAACCTGGGAGTTACAGTATCAAGATCCTGAGTGCTTGTGAAACTTCTTCCCTTCACGCTAAAGCTTTTGGTGAACTCCTTAAGTGCAGACACCTTGCTTCCAAATCGGGTTGTTCACCCGGCAAAAAAATGAACAACAAAATGCACCCACAAAGGCGCACACACCAAACCAGCAGCCTGACAAACCAAAACATGACGCCACACTGGAATGACCACAGCATATACCTCTAGTAAATGCACTGTGAAGCGACGTCGATAAACCTTGAAAATGTACCGAGTCCATTGTGATATGACTGGCTAACAGGAGGCGTGCAAGCGACCCTACTCTGAAGTAGGCCTGTAAATTTGCAGTAGGTTCCTTGGTGCCTTGTGCAGTTGCGATTTCCGCCACGACGCACCCCCCCTTCGTGCCATAGTTGCACCACACCGAACCTCCTTGCAACCACGTCACCATTGTCACTCCCACTGGTTTCCCACATCGATTTGAGCCATTGTTGTTCCTCAATACCAAGTGCCCATGGCCTTCTGATGGTTTATGAGACAGTGCAGATCCTGTCAGCTACTCCCCCCTCCCCCCCCCTGCCCCCCAATCCCCCTCAAAATCGATGATACCACCCAACGGCAACCCCCAATCCTCGTCCACATGCTTTACCCCTCAAAATTGAAGCTCAAAACTTACACCACGCAGCAACCTGCATGCCGCCTACCACACAACCACCCACATATCATACAACAGGGTCCTCTGACCCTTCACGCCCTGTTCTTCGGCACCCCGGCCTCACTGCCCTCCCGCGGTGACAGCGACTCTAGAGCTGGGGGCTCCGCCTTGCGCTGTGCGGCGCCTGTGGGGCCAGCGCTGGCTGCCACCAGGGGTCGGTTGCGCTTGCGCTTGGCCCCTGCAGGGTTGGCAGGGTCTGGCTGGTCACGCAGGGCGGTGCCGGGGGGCGGACGCACGTTGCCGCTCTCATCGAACTGCAGGAAAACACACCGGTGTGAGATAAGCAGTGTCCAAGTGGGGTGGGGATAGGACGAGGGGTGCAGTGGTGTTGATACTTGAGCCACTTGTTTAGCCTGCGTTGGGCACTGTATATGTGGTCCACAACCACTGGTTGGTGCTGTAGGCCACTATCGGGGGGAAAGCTACTGTAAAGACGGAGCCCCACTGTTCTAAACATAGTATGTTGGCGTCCGGCGCTGTTCTCAGCAATACAGCAGTGCATGCATATGGTCCACAGTGCAACACAATGCATGCATATGCTAACAATGCATGCATATATGCTCACTCACCCTGTCAACATAGTTGCCCAACGTGGCAGACGCGACAATTGCCGTGACGAAACTGACACCAACTGCGACGCGACACAGCGGTTTAGTAGCCAATATCGCGAGCACGAAGACTGATGTGTCAACGCATGCATGCATATAGTAGCAACGTCGTACCAAGCGCCACGCTTGACGCTGCCGTCACCCAGGGGCTGCCATCGAACGCAACTCCTGCAATGGGCATCGTGGTTTATGTTTCCGCTCCTCTCAAACGCTCCCCGCAAGCGCACTACTGGTCTACCCAGGTGGGTTGCCAGTGCATCGACACCACTTAGTGCGAGTTGTGCCAAAGAGACACGCAGTGCGCAGAGTTGATACCTCTAATTACCTGCTCGTGTCACGGGAATTAGCAGTAGCAAGGTGCCCACTGTCTGCCTACTATATGTTGAGTCGAGTGAGTTTCCAGTCTTGTCTGGTCGCTGGGTGCTTTATCTCCGAAAAGGTAGAAGAGCCACAACGTTAGTTACAGCACCTTTAATCACGTATATTTCCTTCCTATTCTAGCAACTCCTGTCGACCCTTTATTAGAGTGCTTCAGTACGGTGCCCAAGTTGACGTCAGATCGGTTCACCGCAGCCTTATGCACCGCCACTCTAGATCGTTCCTTTCATTCTTCTTGTCTGGATAGCTGTGACATTAAACGCTTACTTGCTAGCTGGTGCCCGGGTGTGTACGGCAGGTGGCTGGGTGGAGCGCCAACCCCACCAATCTGTCAACGTGAAGCCGCAAGGGGCACAGCCATGGACCCACCCGCCACATCCGCACGCCCTTCTTTGCCAATCACCTTTGACGGCCTCCGAGAAAAGAACCTGCAGCAGCTGAAGACCATCAACCTCGCGATCTTCCCAATCAGATACCAGGACAAGACCTACCTTGACTGCCTCCACTTCCCAGAGTTTTGCCAGCTTGCCTACCACAACGACGTTGCCATTGGTGCCATAGCCTGCCGCCTGGAGAAGACGTCACCAGGCGCAGCAAAGCTGTACATCCTGACACTGGGGGTGTTGGCACCCTACCGCAATCTGGGAGTGGGGAGCAGGCTGCTGGCCAGAGTCCTCAAGGAGAGCACCAACCTGCCAGAGCTGGAAGAGGTTGTGCTCCACGTCCAGGTGGGCAACGATGAGGCCATCGGGTTCTACAAGAAGCACGGCTTTGTGGTCAAGGAGACTGTGCAGAACTATTACAAGAGGCTGGACCCGCCCCACGCGGTGCTGCTGTCATGGCGGTGCCACCAGAGCTGACCAACCCCAAGCAGCCACCAGCCAATGGCAGCCTCCAGCAATGGCAGCTAATACTAGTGCTTTGAGCGTTGGGTTCTAACAAATTTCTTGCATTATCGAAGCTGCTATACAGTGAAGAGACATAGAGTGGCATCCCCTTGATTATCACATTCACCTGCTGCAGGGAGTTGATCAGTGTTGTGAGTCGTTTCCCCCTTTTTTTTCCTGAACGTTTTTGCTTCCTGGTGCAAGTGTACCCCTTCGGAGGGGTTAGAACAGAAACCACTTATTTGTATTGTCTGCCTGCTGTGAGACTGTGAGAAGTAAAGTTCAATGTTCACCTGATGATGGGTCATGACCCCCACCAAGTTGCACCACCTAGCCCAAGGCAACCTCGTGCCACAAAAAACAATCTGGATGGCTCACAATGTAAAAACATGCACAGTACCTTCACCCCCCCACACATACCCTCCCAAGCTGCTGCCAGCGGCTTATCTGAACACCACGCACTGCTCATAAAGTACTACTTCATGATGAATGGAGTGCGTGTATATATCAGTTTCTACCCCCCCACCCTCCCAAAGCGCTGCGTTACATGGTATATATCAGTTTCTTCCCCCCCCCACCCTCCCAAAGCGCTGCGCTGCATGGCATACATAAATTTATCCCCCTTTGTGGGCCACTCACGCTCCCAAACGCTGATCATGTGTCTGGCATGCGCAGCTTTGGCTGGAGACCCAGATTTCTTTTGCCATCGTTACAAATTGTGCTGATGTGGCCACAACACCAACAGATCCTGCCACAATCGAAGCAGCTGGCATCCTGCATGCTGCATACGTAAGAAATGTACCTCAAACCCCAGGAGAAATGGAGCATTTTATCCTGCTGCTTATCACACTTGAAGCCACATATGACCCTGAGGCTGCAACCGCCTTTCACCCATGTGCATGGAGATTGCTGCAGAACCTAGGTTGTACAAAACTAGAAAATGTGCAGCACAAGTTTCAAAACGCATCGAAGCTTTGCGCTCAATCGCTTGCGCAGGTGCAGTACCTGTCGAAGTGCTGCATTGCAAAGATCCAAGGAGGTAAGCAGTATCATGCTGTATCAAACGCAGCTCTGCCTCCATGTTGCCATCGCAGTGACTGCCACCCAGGACAGTGGGAGCACACGCGCACCAATAAAAGAAACAAGTTGCATACAGCCAGCAAGAAATGTGCAGGGTTAGCGGCCCGTTTAGCACCTTCTCTGCTGCCACTTCAGGAAAAGAGTAGGTATGCCTCAAAGCATGGAAAATGACTAGTGCAGTCAACTGAACGTGCCTCACTTGAGACGATGACTGCCTTGGAAATAGATCCAAGGATCCCCAAAGCCACCAACCATTATATCAAAGGCAGTGTCCAACTCCATTGGTTTCATGCAAAACCAAACAGGCCCTACCACCCTTCCACATGCCGCCCATATTCCCGCACCAATCATTCAGAAGCTGGGAAGCTCTCACCAATCAACACTCTCACCCCATAAATCTAGCTCTTGCCAATCGCCGATCTAAACCTCGCCAGTCACCACTCTCACCGCAAACCCCCACCCACCATATATCCCCCCCCTCCCCCCCCCCGCTACACCTTGAGCGTCTTCTCATAGTCCTCAATGGATCGGAACAGCTCGTGGAAGTTGCCCTTGCCAAACCCCCCGCAGCCCCCCGCCTGCACCTGCACCTCCCGCTGGGTCACCGGCTCCACCTGCTTGGTCACACAGCCCACGCGCTGGATGACCTCGATGAACACAGTGGGTCTGTCGCCCAGGGGCTTGGTGAAGATCTGGAGGAGCACGCCCTGCGATTGGTGGGGAGGGTAAGCGGTTAGCAACCCTGCTTAAGGGTTTTGCGTTGTACTGACTGGACTGTATGTGGTAGTCGGTCAATCTTGCAATGCATGCACCTGCAGGATATAGCACTTATTGGAGCAGTGGAAACTGGTGCTTGTTTCCCGCCAGAAAATATTTCCAACACGGGACGTGAACCCCAATTGACCCATGCTCACCTGGTCATCCCTGTCTACCAGCAAGCCCAGCTCCTCCACCTCCTTGTACTGGGCAGGGGTGAGATCATCACCAATCCTGGAGGGGAGGGTGCGGTAGTATTTGTCGCTGGGGCGGGGCATGAAATCAAAGCCGGGGCCCTCCTCGCCCCGGCGCCGCATTTCGCGCAATGTGGTGAAGATGTCGTTGGTTTTGAGGGCCATGTGCTGCACGCCTGGCCCCATGTTCTGCTCCAGATACGTCTGGATTTGGCTCTTGCTGCAGGGGGTGGAAGCTACGCTCAACACTTGCCAGAAAGGCTGGTGGGATTGGTGGCAGCCAGTCGCGTGGTGCTAATCCAAAAGCATAGAGGCGTGAGGATAAAGACACCTAATACAGCACTGCATATGCCAGGTGCACCACGTACAGAAAACGTTGCATGCACCAAACATCAGCCCGCCACCATGCGTTCTACCCCTGCCACATCACCATGCACCCTTCCCCTGCCCCTCACCATGCGTTTTACCCCTGCCCCCTATCCCCCCTTACCGCTTGGTCCCATAAGTGGGCTCGTTGATGGGCAGCAGCACCATCTCGTTATTGCTGGCAAGCACCACGCTGTTCAGCCCAGAGTCAACCGTGCCCACATCCTCGGCCACAAACTCAGCAAACTCGTGGAACCCCGTGGCCTGCGCCAGGTAGTTGACAGCATCCAGCAGGTTCCAAGTGTTGCTGACGGCGTGGTCCAGTCGCTCCAGCCCTAGGGTTTTGCTAGGGTCGTGGGGGACGGGCTGGAAGTTGGGCAGGAAGGGGCCCTGTGGGAAGCAACATGCGGCATAGGTTTAGAGATAAAGGGTTGGAATTTAGGTGCAGAATGATGCAAGTGGAAAAGATGCGAAGCCGATCGTGGTAGTGCAATTTCCGATGCCAGCAACTGAAGCGGGAATTTGTTTGTCGGTATGCGTGCGATGCTGGACCACACAGCACGCAATGACCACATGTGTACACAGCCATTGGCATCAGGATCAGATCCCATGCAGGTGATCATAATGATGCAGTCAGGTAAGGGGACCGACGCCACACTCTGAACACATGGGGCCAATCATGCATGCAGCTGCCACAAAATGCATATTGGTCAACCCCTCAAATCATACAATGTAGCTCCTCCAATACCTGCATGCACACCATGGCCATGCAATACCACGCCATACCATGCAGCCAGCCCACGCCATGCCGTGCAACATCATGCCATGTCCCGCTGGTGCGCCACCCTACCTTGAAGCTCCCGCTCACAAATCGTATGACGCTATCCCCAAACAGCTGCACCTCAGCCACCACCGCCTGCTCCCCGCTGGCCTGGTCAACCAGGGTGGTTGGCTCAAGCACTGCGATGCCCCCGTGGCTGGTGCTCTCGTGGAAGGCGGCCTTGGCATCCTCAACCAGTACGCCTGGGATAGGGTTGACGTGTTTTGCGAGGTGATAGTGGGGTGGGTGGCTGTGGGATGCATGCGGGATATGCGTGGTGTTATCGACCTCCCGGGACGGCACAGTGACATGCATTTCAAGCATCAAATGCACTGAATTTTATAAAAACCATGGCATGCATCCAAAAATTGTTGGTGATGCAGTGAACCTTTTGAGCTGACATCTTGGTATTGTAAATGTTTTCACTACATTATATATTTTTTCCCTGGGATGACCAAGTCTCCGCTTTTGGTAGGGAAAGCGCAGTGTGGCAGATGACAATCTTGTGCAGCGCTTTGCATACAGGAATACTGCCAGCATTCTCCTACCTATTGCCCTCACTGCCAGCCCATGGAGTGCCACAAAGTCCGCCGCCTGGCGCTCCTTGAACCAGGGCATGGGTGAGGCGCTGGTGCTGGTGTCATCTTTGACAGCATAGGCAGCCGTGAACACAAACGTGAGGTCACCAGACCTGGTCACGTAGCTTGCAAAGCTGTTGTTGTTGGTGCTCAGGTCGGACTTGGCCACCAGCGGCATCCCCAGCCCATATGAAAACCTGCGCAAGGGGGGTGGAGCCAGGTTGGTAGCCCTGTGGCAGCAGAGGAGGAGGTTGGTGGGCACATGAGAAGCACTCAGGAACGCCCAGCGGAATCACTGGTGGAGCAGGTCAATATTTGCCGTGTTGTGATGTCTTCTTTGGAGGTTACGTAGGTGGCTGACGTGGTAGGAAGCAGCGTGGAGCTGCCATGCCGGTGCATGCATGTGGAATGCAACACATGGCCGCAAGGCTCCCCAAGCGTGCCCACCTTTTGTACGTGTTGGTAGCGTCGCCGCACCAGAACTCCACATGATGAAATTTGTGTACCGTGAACCTGTCTGACTTTGGGTTTTGGCGCTTGAAGCCCGTGTAGCCGACAAGTTCCTTGAGTTCAAAAGGGGTGTCACGCTGTGACGTGGACGCGGGGTTGGCGTTATGCGAGTTGCCGTTCTCAGCCGTCAGTGTGCCACCGCCACCCATTCTATCACAAACGGGCCGCAAGCCACTGCAGAGGAGTTTTCCCGAGGTTGGAGGGGAGTGGTGGAGTCAGCTTTGGAGGTGGGCAGCGTCCAATGACGTTGGCAAGACTTTGGCCACACGACCTAGTAAAGCGGGGCTAGTTATGCAAGGTTGGATAAGGAACGTCACAAGGCTGTGCTGCGTGACCTTGGAAGGTTTGCTTTTGTGGGCGATGTGACTGGAAACAACTGGTGAGCAGGCATTTGAGAACCTGCAAATTTGCCATTTTATCCAGTCACCCTCACATCGTCCCGGGCCTTGTCTCTGCATGATCCCGGGGCTGAAATTTCGGTACGAGCCTACCTGCTGAAAAGCAAGTGCATGCATGCATCACTTGTGTTGCCCTTAAGCTCTGTCCCGACCTGTTGCTGGGTACATAGGTGAAGCAACCGCTTGTCAGCAAATAGTTGGCTGCCGTGACAAGGCCTCAAGCTGTATTTTGCACAACTATATGCATGCACGTTCACCCCACTGACTTCTGCGAGGTCTCAGAGCCTGGAGCTGGTGTAGCTGCACCGTGCTTTTGCAGCTGTTCACCCCCTATGACCTCAGCCCAGGCGAGGCGTGCAAGGTGCATGTGTGAGGTATGTGCTGCAGACCAGTAGACACGGCCTGTACGTCACACCTATCATAGCAACTCACCAAGTGGGTGACCTTCAGCGTTGATCTGCAGAGTCTGTGCGTCTACAGAGTCTGCGACCTCGTGTATGCTTGCATGCATATGGCATTCTGTACTTTGGTAAGCGTGCCCAGGTATATGTGCATGGCTCAGAGTAGCACGTAGGGGTGTCATAAACTCTTGCCCTTCCCATTGTAGCTTGAGTCCCATCTTCTATCCCATGATACCACACAATTACGGCATGCGATAGGAGGAACAAACCCACCACGGTCTGCGTTGAGTAGTGCTATGCTCGGAGCGGCCACAACCTTGTTACTTGCCTTGTGTAGCTTTCTTAACACCACCAACTTGTTTGTGGCAGGGGTAAGGGACTGGGATGGCGTTCCTGTAGGCAGTAGTTGACGGGGTAGCTACAGCAGCAAGTGGAGGTCAACAGGGCGCCAAGAGACAGCGGCAGCATGGGCCCACCACCGGCACAGCCCTACCTTGCACTCCTCCTGACCTTCCTAGCCCTGGTGGCGGGGCAGCAGCAGCAGCAGCCAGCCCTGGGCCCCCTGCGCAGCTTCGACCACATCCAGCAGTGCCTCACCCCAGACGTCCAGGTGCCAGAGGGGATCACGGAGACGGTGTACGCGCACTGCGGGCTGCTGCACAGCGACGAGGAGTACCTGGCCGAGTGGCTGCAATGGCACCACGCCTGGCAGGGCACGCAGCGCTTCTACCTCCTGGATGAGAGCGTGGGCCAGCACGCGGCAGCTACTAAGCAGGTGCTGCAGCCGTGGATTGACAACGGGACAGTGTACCATTTCCCGGTGACGGGCTACGCGACCACGGTGGGTCAGACAGGGCGGAAGACGTGTGTGGCCAACACCTGCCTCAGGCACTTTGGCAAGCTGCACAACTTCATGGGCTTCTTCGACCCCGACGAGTTTTTGGTGGTGAAGGTGAAGGACACGCCGCACATCGAGGATTTCTTGATGGATGTCAAACCCTTAAGGGATTTTGGCGGGCTGGCGATCAACCCCTGCCTGCTGGGCACGCACGGCATCTCCACGCCGCCACCTGGTGGGTACCCCTCCCTCCTCACTTCATTCTGGAAGTGCATCCCCCCTGAGCACTGCATCAACGAGCGCATCAAGACCATCGTCAACACCGACTGGGCGTACCAGGCCATCACCGAGCGATACTTCCAGTACCGCAACCGGCCCATCCCGGCGGGCGCCCACATGTCAGCAGCCAAGGTGTTTCCAGTCACTGAGAATCTGCAGCTGGTGCATGGCTCCCAGTCTGACATAGTGTCCTCAAGCAAGGTCACCTACTACACCTACTTCAGGTAATTTACTAACTAACTAATCAAACCTCTGCAGTCACAGGACAATTTTGTGTAAGCACTCGTAGAAGCAGCGTAGTCTATCCAGTAAGTAACCAAGTGGGACTAACTATTCAACAAACTAACCAAATGGCATTCCCAGCCGTCATCGGCTTATTTCCTTGTGTGCCTCTGAAGGGCGCACATCTGGGACACTAGGAGTCCCCCAATGTCATGACTAGTAGAGTGCTAAACTCACTAACTCACTACACCTGCTTCAGGTCGGAGCTGGAGTACGTGCGCAAGCAGAAGCAGCTGAATCCTAAGGGTTTCAACGCCACCGCGGCGCTGGAGTATGCGCAGAAGATTGCGGGGTGGAGCTACAGGGAGTGCAGGGACATCATGGGCATTCTGGATGGGACGCTGTGGACAAAGGCGCCCAGCAGAAGGCTGAGGGAGAGCCCTGTGGGTATGCAAGCTGCAGGGTTGCCACTATGTGCATAAGTGGGCGGGCTGCAAGGTGCGGGGCTGCCGCTGTGTGCGTAAGTGGGCGGGCTGCACGATAGGGTTGCCGCCGTGTGCATAAGTGGGCAGGCTGCAAGACATTCACCCGTCAACCTATTTTTACTCAGACATCAGTCGTTACTCATAGTCGGCTTTACTCATACCTTTGCTTTTTGTTCAGTAGCGTTTCCCATCCGTGACAAGGAATTTCCTTTTTGATTTTCAGTGCAGAGTGCCCCAAACATAAGAAAACAGCAGGTTTTAATATGGTGCTTTTTTCTCCTTTTGTCACTCTGCCAGACTTAGCTGTCTATCCATTTGTGCGTGGGCAGCATCAATGGTGCTCCAAGGGGCACAACGTTTGGATTGACAAACAAAGTATTGTGATGCCCTTGTAATTCATTCCAACTGCACACTCCCCGCCCCTTACCTCTGCTCATTTCCCCCGTGATGAATGTCCGCAACTACACGTTTTGTTTACATATTCCACATTCAGTTGACTTGCTCATTGGCTATGTAAAGTGAGAATGGGTTAAAAAACAAGTGCTAAATCAGGCTAAATAGCAGTTTTGTGAGAATTTTATTGCCCCCCTTGATGGGCCACTGTTGTCTGCAGAACTGCAAGTCCTTTAAATAACTGATCCGGGCGTGTTGCAAAGCAAATACTCAGTTCGAGACACCTCGACACCCAACGCGAGTTGCACGCCATATATTCGTCGGCATCATCAAAAGGCAGGTTGCATGCATGCATATGGGTGATTGCGGTGGCCGTCACCATCAAGTGCTACAAACCATCCGTGCAGTCTGGCGGATGACCCATTATATTACTGAGTTCCTTGCAGATCTATTTGTTTGGCATTGCATATTGCAAACAGTTTAGTTGCATCTGCTCGCCAGGTCCTGGCTCGAATCACGACCATCGCAATGTGCTCGACGTTCGCTGTAGTGTTCGGCCTTATCGCTCCTGATATAGTGTCGCTTCCAAGTTGGTTCCAAGGGGTGATTTTGGAGTGTATCATTATATAGTTTTCGACTGCTCGTGCTATGCCCAGAAGCGTCACTACCGTATAGCGAATACGTATTCCGGGCTGCTGATGGATGTTTGGTGCAACACCTTCCATACAGCTATGTTTTAGAAGTGTGGGTGCTTGATCTACTGGCGTGCAAAGTAGATCAGTTAATTTGCAGATGTGCAGATATGCATGCATTGATCTGCAGTTGTGGGCACTTTCCCACTGACCCTCGCAGAAACCCTCCGGCTTTGACCACACTCCAGTGACCTCCACACACCCCTCTGTATGTACATCACATTCACCTTCACACACATACCTCCTCGCAGTGGCCAGTCACCACCACACCTTGCGCATCACCCCACCCCACCATGGCGCACCCCACCGGCACACTCTGTGTGCTCCTGGTGGCCCTGTGCGCCTCCCTGCACGCCACCTCAGCTGCCAAGGACCACGTAGTGACCATCACGGGCGCCAAGGAGTTTGAGTCCGCCATCAAGAGCAGCGACTTTGTGGTGGTCGAGTTCTACGCCCCATGGTGCGGCCACTGCAAGCGGTTGGAGCCCGAGTACACCAAGGCCGCTGCAGCCCTGGTGGGCAACGACCCCACCATCGTGCTTGCCAAGGTGGATGCAACCCTCGAGAAGAACAAGGAGCTGGCCAGCAAGTATGGTGTCAAGGGCTACCCAAGCCTCAAGGTGTGCACACTACGCAGGGCCTGGTTGGGTGTTAGTTACTTACTTTCCGCTAGTTACACGCTTTCCAGCAATACAGCGAGAAGAGCAGTCAGTCACGCAGGGGCTGGTTGGTGCACACCCTCTCTATTATGAGCCCCACTGCTGACCAGCATGAGAAGCATGGCATGCGCACTGCACAACACAGCCACTATCAACGTGCAGCGGTGCACTGCACATTGGGGTGCAGCACACGTAGCTATGAGACACAGCCATACCCACCCTGCCCCAGCCTCAAGGTGTGCACACACGCACGGCCGTGTACCCATGCCCATGTCAGGTGCGGCACCGTTGAATTGCACGTGCCACAGTTCGGCAAGCCTAGTCGACAATACACAGCACAGCCACTGTGGAATGTGCAGCGGCGCCCATATGGTGCATCAGGTCCTGGTGACCCACAACCTATGACCCCCCTATGCTTATCTTGGCAAAGCCAATCTGTTTGACGTCCAAGGACATGCATTGACAACCATGTCTATTAAGGCGCGCAGTCATCGTACCTCACCGCACCTCACTGCGCCACCAACAGAATAACAGAATGATGATGAAATACTCGAAGCACTCTTCTTCACCATAGCCACTGACAGCAACACCCTCCCCACCTTGTTTTCCTCCTATCCCCCACACCACCCTCCCACCGCAGATCTTCCGTGACAAGGACGCCTCCACCCCCCACGAGTACAGCGGTCCCAGGGAGGCGGATGGCATTGTGTCATACGTGAAACGCCAGGCGGGACCCGCAACCCGCCAGCTGGCATCCGCCGATGACGTGGCGGCATTCATCAAGGGGGATGACGTCACCGTGCTGGGGGTGTTCCCAGGTGAGGCGGGTGGTGGTGTGGGGATGGTGGTGGTGGTGGGGCATGTGTGGAAGGTAGGGGAGAGGCTGCTAGCCAGTGGTGGTGTGGGCATGGTGTGGTGAGATGGGGGTTGGAATGACCACCATTATGTGTGTCGTAAGCATGCTCTCACCCCATGTGAGATGACCGCCTTTGAGGCGGCCGTCAGGGGCTGCGTGGCAGGTTCCTTCTTTGCACCTGTGTCTGATGCATCCCTGGTGCAATTCAGAATCCCTCGTCCTGCACAGCGCCATTTCAACACCATCTTATAAGGAAGACCTGCTCGCCCAGACATGCACCGCACTTGTATAAAAATAAACGAGTAGTATTTACCCAAACATGCACCCCACTCAATCAAATGACCCCTCTTCACTCAGGCAAGCACACCTCCGAGCTGACCGCCTTTGAGGCGGCCGCCAAGGAGCTGCGCGACGACTTCTCCTTTGGCCATGTGTCTGACGTCTCCCTTGTGGAGCAGTGCGCGGGCGGCGCCTGCAGCGGCCCCGCCATCTTTGTGTTCAAGAGCTTTGACGAGCCCAT
The DNA here is from genome assembly GCA_032358255.1 of Heterotrichella gracilis. NCBI lineage: Eukaryota > Xanthophyceae > Tribonematales > Xanthonemataceae > Heterotrichella > Heterotrichella gracilis. The sequence continues at coordinate 44,954 of JAULBX010003110.1, forward strand.
GGTCAAGTTCGAGGGCCAGTTTGAGAAGGAGGTGGTGGTGGAGTGGGTGGAGAACAAGGGCACCCCCCTGGTGGTCACCATGGACAAGTGAGCGGGGCACAACCCTAAACCCTAGGAAAACCCTAACAAGCAAGCAGTGTCGTCTGTTAGGGTGTTCAAATGAGTTGTGGCGGATGGAGATGGGGCGCTTTGTTCTTCAGGTCCAATTGTCGGCTTTGGCAATGCCCCTACCACCTACCAGAAAATCCTCGTCTTTTCTGATTTCGTTCTCGAGCAAATCTGGTGTTTCCCCCTGCAGGCAGGAGGTGAACCGCAAGGCGCTCCAGAAGGTGTTCAAGTCACACCTGCCCAAGCTGATTGGCCTGGCCAAGGTGAGCGCGGCAGTACCAATATGGATGCGAGGGAGATGGGGGGACATGGATGCAGCAAACTTGTCATGTATGCAGCTCATGCATTGCATGATGCACTGATCATCGCCTGATAGCATTGCTGGTGCCTGTGAGGCAGGGCTGGTGCACGAGCTGCATGGCATCGCTCCTGCAAAGTTCCCCGCTGTGAGACCACCACGCCATGCATCCCTCCCTCCCCTTTCAACCCCCCTTTTCCCCCTCTCACCCCCGCTTTTCCTCCTTTTCCTGCCCTCTCACCCTTACCCCTTTCCTCTCCCCACTGGTAACCCCCCTTGCCCCCTCCCCCCTGCCACAGAAGGGCGACAAGGACGAGGCCCTGCTTGCTAAGCTGGGCGAAGCCGCCAAGGCAGTGAACGACATCCAGTTCATTTTCGCAGAGTCGGGTGAGAACGCGCAGGCGCTGACCTACTTTGGGGTTGCGGAGGGCGACCTCCCCGCCTTTGTGATCATGCAAGGTCAGGACAAGTACATTAAGAAGGGGGCGGACCCAGAGCTGCTGCCAGAGTGGATCGAGGAGTACAAGGTGGGTGGCGGTGTGGGGGGAGGAGGGGGAGGAAGACAAAATTCTTTCTCAATTCACAAAACTCTCATCATCTTACCCTGAAACCCTAAAACCCAAACACACCACCTCCGCGACCAGTGCGCTCAGCAAGCACTGGTTGGAAGCGAGTTGGAGGAGCCATATCCCCGCATCTGATGCGCTATAATCCGCTGTTACCTTGCAGGTGTGTCAATTTGACTTTCCACCCTACCCTGCATAGATTGTACACGTGAATCCTGAGAAGCCGAAAACCCTAGATCCCTTGCATTTTTCAAGCCTGACACCCACCCCGCAGACTGGCGCTCTGAGCAAGCACCTCAAGTCCGAGGAGCCCCCCGCCTCCAACGACGCCCCCGTGAAGGTGGTGGTGGCCACGCAGTTTGACGACATCGTGTTTGGCGGCAAGGACGTGCTCATCGAGTTCTACGCCCCCTGGTGCGGCCACTGCAAGACCCTGGCGCCCATCTATGAGGAGGTTGGCAAGGAGTTTGAGGATGACGAGGACCTGGTGATTGCAAAGATGGACGCCACAGCAAACGACGTGCCAAGCGACAAGTTCTCGGTGCGTCAGGGGGGTTGTGGTGGGGTGTGAGGGGGGGTTGTGGGTGGCATGTGCGCGATGTAGGGTGGGGCATGATGGGGATCCACCGTTACTGAGCATCACTTCTGCCAACTGATGCTGCGATACGATGTCCTGATGATTGCAAACGTTAATTTCCACCTGCTTGGCCACCTCTGTTGCCATGGTATCCATCACCCCAAGTGACCCCACACCACCTCATGCCGTTGGCCCCAACCCCACCACTTTGTCTGACCCCGCTCCCTTCCCCTCCCCTCCAGGTGCGCGGCTTCCCCACCTTGAACTTTGTCCAGGGCAGCGACGGCGCTGTGGTGACCTACAGCGGTGACAGGAGCAAGGCAGACATTCTCAAGTTCATCCAGGGGCACAGGACGATAGGGGACAAGGCCAAGAAGGACGAGTTGTGAGAAGGGTTTTCTCCTCGAAGTGTGCCCTAAGCCAGGGTGTGGAGCGTTTGTTTTCAGCTTGTTGGCAGCCGGCACTGAAGCATTGTGTTACTGCGGCAACGAATGCCATTGACTGACAGTGGCTGCCCTAGCAGGAGCAGCGCGGGTGGCGGCAGGTGGCTGTACCTTAGGGTGTAGTTTTGTGTGTATTGACAGTGGGAGCCATAGTGGTTAACCATTGAATGGTCCAGACTGACTCCCAAGTGGACCACCAGGCTATCGATGATTGATCAGCGGCGCTACCAAAACGTTGAATCCCATCCCAATCTCCAAATGCATAGACTCCACACATGATATAAGAAACAACTACACGGTATGCGAAAGCAAGTGATCATGATAATGATCACCAATGTGAGTACTAGGGATCCATCTGCCCAATATTTGGGCCATCAGGATGATGCATCATGTGTCAGTCGCCCAACGTTGTTACAGCAGGTCATTGAAATTCAATGCCGCGGCCACAGTCGCTGTAATCATTGAGAATATTCGTTACAAGCGCTGGCAGAAATTATTTTTTTCAACACATTGTAATGACAGACTGAATCCATTATGGTGTCAGCACTCAGTGGGGCTACTGGAGACTGCCGGTGGGGTATTGTTGCTGAGCCTCCGGGAACGCCCAGGTGGTCACAGTAAGATTTAATCCAGGATGGCAAGGACATTTGAAAGGAGTGCAAAACAATAGAAGCTCGCGTGTGATTGGCAACACTTCCGAAGGATCCGAAGGCTCAGGCTGACGGATGAATTCCAAAGCCTGCAACTTGCAGTTTTATCCCGGGCTATCTGCTCATGAACGCCAGGTATGCAGGTGGCATCATGAGTGCGCGCTCAAGCAGCCTGTCCCATAGCTCCTCGCGCGCACGCAGGGCCTGGCAAAAGGGGAAGGGAAGGTTCTTAATTTGAGCAAGGGTGGGGAAAGGTGAATAAATTGGAGCCATGGGTGGGACATGCGGGCCATTGGCATGCCATTGAATGCTGGATTGTCTACCAGGCAGCTGTCGATGAGTGGTGATAAATGAAACGGGCCGCCATGCATAAGCCCACTTCTCCCTTCCTTGGCTTGTATATGGATGACTTTGAGTGAGTCAATGTATGGATGGCTCTAGAGGCCCTATCGATAGATAGGCAAGCTTTGAAGGCAGTCACCTAAACTCTCAACCCTGAAACCCTAACCCTAAACCCTAAACAGTCTTAAATAGTCTGTGATGGACGACTCCAAGCAAGCATTGAAGGCACAGCTTCCACAACCGAACCCCAGCACCTCTCAAGCCCCCACTCACCTGCGACAGCCCCACCCGCAGATCATCCCTCGCCTCCGCACCAGACCCCGCAATCTCATCAGCCACAATCTGCACCGCCTGAACCGCATCCACCCCACCCTCCACCCCACCCTCCGCACCCCCCGCTGCCCCAGCTGGCACCAGCCTGTGGAAGTAGCCCAGCTGGTCCCGGGACAGACTGGTGAACTTCTTGGCTGCTGCCAGGATGCGGTGGTACATGTGCAGGCTGGCCACCAGGTCGGCGTAGCACACCGCTGCAAACGCGGCTGCTTCGGTCTGCACGGGGAAGACATAAAACAATGGAATTGAAATGACAATGATTAATAACTTTGCATGACAGTACTTTCACTTTGTTAGAAAGCAGGTCACATTGAACTACCCTTTGCAGCTAGCAGGGAGAAGCACGCCATTTAAAATGTGGTGGAACTGTGTAGCTCAAGGGAAGGCAATAGCGCCTGAGACAAGCAATGGTGAGGGCTGTGCGCTGCAGTTGCCATGAGCCATCCACATGCTTGCAATGGGTTGGATCCCATGCGGCACACAAGGGTGACATGCCAGGCACTGCCATCCATGCACAGCCAGAAGGGTTAAGCCCCTACTGTCAACAGATGGGGTGCACACAGACCGACAGCAGTGCAAACAGGATGCCACACCACTTGCAGGTGAAAGCCACAACCCCTTGGATATATGGCAGAGAGGGCGGCCTAGTGGTTATGTGCTCACGTACATTCCCGCTGTTTGCGATGATCCGAATGTTGTCCGCAAACAGCCGCCCTGGTTGCCGCATCTCGGGGACAATGGAGTCGATCTGTTCCAAGTACCCCCGGTCCTTGGCGTGCGCCCAGCCCCGCACCCCCTCCACAAACTGCACAAATTTCTCCCCCGCAGGCACCTCGGCAGGGCCCGGCAGCTGCCCTAACCGCCTGAGGATGTGGCCACTGCCTAGGGCTTCGTCTGCACTGATTAGGGTTTCTTCCGCGCTGTGATTAGCCTGAGAGGGTGCCTGTGCCTCCATTAGCTGCGCCCCAGGGTCAGTCATCTGGTGAGAGCTGTGGGTTTCCTCCCCGTTGTGGCTAGCTTGATTGGATGTGGCGATCTCCATGGGCTGTGCCTCCGACTCTGTCACCTGGGGCGCTGAATCGCTTGCACTGGCTGCATTTGGTGAAGGGACTGGTGAGGCATGTGGTGAGGTTTCTTGTGTGCCTTGGTGCATGGATGGGGCACAGGGTGCACCTGATTGGCTGTCATTCAGGCCAAGCTGGGAGAGCTGAGTCAGCAGGTCAGAGGCCACTGCCTGGCCTAGCACATAGTGCTGGAGGACTGCAGTGTGGCGGGCGTCTGGGAGGTCAGTGAACGCGTCCTCTTGTAGTCCAGCCAGCCTCTTTGCATAAAACCTGGAGAGGGTGCGGAGGCATCGATTGTTAGGATTCTGAGACTGTCAAGGGTTTCTGCTGGCAGCGCACTACAGCTGCACCCTCCCCCCTGCTCTCCCTCACACATACACAAACATTGCAACTCTAAACCCTAAAACCCTAAAACAGTGCTCGTACTCGAGCATGCGAAGGCATACACCCAAATTTGCAACCCAAAACAGGCTGATACTTTTCTTGAAGTACCCCAACCTACCTATACTGCTGCGCAAAGTCCGGCAGCGCCAGGACTGGGTTGGGCAATCGCCCCAAACCCCAAACCCTAAACCCTGACCAGATATATATGCATGCAGACACCAAAATACCTTGATTTTCTTGCGATTTACCTATACTGCTGCGCAAAGTCCAGCAGGGCCAGGACTGGGTTGGGCACATCCCCCTTCTCGAGCTTGGCCAGGTAGGGGTGCGACACGCAGCGGTGCGAGGTAGCTGTCTCCAAGAGCAGCGCGTGGAAGTTTGCGCCGGTGCGAGCCTGCTGCTCATACCCCTCCTGGAGCTCCACAAAGGCCTCGCTTGAGCGGGGCAGGTTCAGGCCAAGTGCATGGTCTAGGTCTGCCATTGGGGCCAGCTGAGGGGGGCCAATGCTACTACTGGGAATGCGTAGTTGGAGTGACCAGCGGGTATGGCCAGTAGAAGCACGCTTACTACAGTAATGGGTGTTCAAGTTCAAAGTACTTCAACCCAATTCTGGCGTGATATGTGCTTGTGAACCCTTATGCAGCCTTTCGGCACTGCATATGCTGTCAAGCTTTTGAACTTGGACTGGGGACAGGGTATTTACGTTGGCAATAAAAACCTCGTTCGTCAAACAGTTGTGGGCTGTTGCTTCACAAAGGCAAAAAGGTTGCAGCTACTGCTGTACTTGTGCACTGCTAGCTGCCTGCAGGCATTGGAGCCCGCATTGGAGCCCAGCCCAGCTTGAGAGCAAGTGTTAAAGCGTGGGGAACCACTAGCGTTGTATGTATGTACGTCTTGAGCGCAGAAAAATTGTCCGCATTTCTCTACCGAACGAGAGTAGCCGAGTCAAGTACTTGGCACGCATTCGCATTGATGCATGCATGACACTCTTGGCATGGATGCATGCAGTGCAATGCACTGGGTTTTCTCATGGTAATGTGGCTTCATCACACAAGGCTAACCTATTCTATCCCAACGTCGTGATACACTGCTACTGGCTGCAGTGCGGGACTGGAGAGGGCAATTAACCTAGCTAAGGTACGCAGCGCATGCATCTCGCCGCATGGGCTAGGGTTGCTCTGCTTCTGCACCTGTTTCCTCCTGCCAGAAGGTTTTGGCTCAGTAAGATACCAGCAACTGTACCCCTTCACGCACCCTAGCTCACCACGTGAGGCGTCCTGTGTCGCACACATCTTGCACAGCACCAACACAAGGAATCCCTTGGTGCATCCCTTGGTGCATCCAGTCCGAGTCAAGGGATGCACCCTGGGCCCAGACAATGATAGCCGCCAGAGTCCCCAGGTGCAACCCAAAAAATCTTATAAAGGGTGTCAGAGTGCGCCAATTCCGCCGTAGGTGGCCCCACCTTATGGCGAACCTATCTAGTTCTTTTGCGGCCAGGTGTGCAATTCGCCCTCAACCAACCTGCAATCCATTTGCATCGCATTGGCTGTGTGATGCCTGCCATGCATGCAACAGCAGACAAATGCCCAGCATATAAGGCTCTAGTGTGAGGACACACCAGAGCCTTGTCTGCTGCGCTGTTAGGGTTTAGGGTTTTTTATTGCAGAGTGTGCTGTAGATCTGTGCATGGGTTGTGCCAAGAGCGCAGACAACATGGACTCCACAGAATGCGTAGTATGGAGATAACCAGCACAGTCCAGTACACTAGCACTGAGTGCTGTGCAAGTTCCATCGTAGTGCCATCAGCTGTGCACCTTGGGCTGAGCCAGGCATGAAAACCAGCAGGTGAGTGGGATCATCTCAAGTGGAAGCACTATGCATGGTACGGGCAGCCGCTGCCTTTAATACGTGTGACAGTGGATTTTATTGTTTGTGCCACATGATGCCTTTCCAGCACTTGCGGCAAGATACTTAATTACTCCACAGTAGCCCGCTGCCTGCTGAGATACAGTTACAATAACAGTGTTCACTTTAAAAAAAGCATGGTGACATGCAATGCATTGTTGGTAGTCTGCGCAAGCAAACGTACCCGCTAGCCCTGCCGTATCAACTGTATGCGTAGTTTCTTGGCAACCAATCTGCATTTTTGACATCCCCTGCACACCCACGGATGTGCATAGCTCTCCATGTACCCATTGTTGCCTGCGATTGCTCAAAGGTGCCTTGCTTGGAGGTCCTCGTCATTTGCACCACTGGCAAGGAAGGTCAGGGTTGATCCCATCAAGCAACACGCAAATGCACTTTGATGGCACCAAACTTTGGTGGTGGAAGGCATGGAGAGGATGGTGATACAAAGGGCTGCATGGGGAGCATGAGGGGCTTTGCATAGATTTGCCAGCCAGTGCTCAGCAGACTGTCCCAGACTGTTGAGTGGGTGGCCCCCTGAACCTTGCAAGGCCTCTGTTCATGCCTTGATGCAGGTACTAGCCAGCGGTCGTGCCACATGGCAACGGTCGTCCATTGGTACAACTGGCTCCGGGCGTGATTTGTGCGTGTGCATGCCCTGTGGTTGGCGCCAGTTGGTGCACACACGCCAGTTGTGTCACACAGCGTCACCTTATTGCCGTCCATGACGCACCGTCCACAACTGCACGAAAGACAACCCGGCTCTCAGTCTTTGTCAAGACTAACCCAGCTTACAAAAGCAGCACAAGCTCTGGTATGCTCGTATAATTTGTGTCGGTATCCCTACTCGAATTCAACTGCTGCTCGAATCCCCTTTGCCGACGTTCCCTTGCTTCCAACACCTCCATTCACCACTAGCCACCCCGCTCTTCAAGGCCGAGGACTTCGCCGCTGCAATCGCAAACTGCTTGCTTAGACCTCCAAGTCAGTCCCCCTCTAGTGTCCCATGGCCCGCTTTCCCATGACGCATTGCAGCGTGGCGCTGGTGTTTGTGCTGGCCGTCGCAGGTATGGCCAGCCATTCTTAGTCACAGTGAATCACATATGCGACGCACTGTGGGTAGAGGCCAGAGTCTAACCTTCTTGCAGCCTGCGGCGGCCACTGTCTGTCACCATGCCGACCCCACCAGCTGAGGAATCATTTATAACTGCATAGAAATCACATAGAGGGAAGAAAACAACAACCGATGTGTGTCCAATAACTTGTCCGAATAATCTGTCAGCTTGCACCCATGTATCAGCACTGGCCACTGACTCTGGTTCTTGCCTTGCCACTGCCTTTAACATAAGCAAACTTTGGGGTAGGCGGTGGGCAACCAAGGTTTGCAAATCGTCATGACTGTATGTTGCTCACCCCACTTCAAGGTCACCCTGTTAACATGTGACATTGCATTGCATGGTTATACTATGTACTGTACACTTCACTGTGAGAAACCCCTCAATCTACATCAAATTTGAACCTGACAGGCTCCCTCATCTTTGTCTGTGCAGGCGGATTGTGGTCCAGCCAGGTGTCAGCCCAGGAGGCGCCTGCCCCTGCACCCACTGGTCTGAGCGTCTTGCAGGTGGCGGAGTCACAACCAGACCTGTCCATACTGCTGGCAGCACTGGAGGTAACGCCACCACCTTGGAATCCCGCCACAAAAAAAATTGAGTATTTATTTACATTTTTACCGTCACAAACGTTTGCTAAGCGTATGTCACATGTATACATGCAGACAACAGCATAGCACGTGCTATGCTGTTGTAAGTGTGCGGCATGTTGTAACTGTGCCACAAAATGTTATGCAGTTATACATATAAATACACTTCAGCGCCATAGCGCAACAACGCAGTCCACTACAGAGTTGCCTACATGTATTATCAGAAGTACGCCGCACAGTATGCTTATTTATTTATCTCAAACACTTGGTGATTCTCCAGCTGCACCATATAACTCATTTTTTGACACTGTGTGTATTGCCTGGTATGCATGCAGGCAACCCCAGATCTGTACGCTGCGCTGGACAACCCCAATGTTGTGGCCACTGTGTTTGCACCCACCGATGCCGCATTTGAGGCCCTGCTGGAGGCTATCAATGCAACTGCGGACGAGCTGCTCAGCTCAAGTGATCTCCTGAAGACAGTGAGTCAGACCCGCCCGTGACAAAATTCCAACACCCTTGACATGTCAGGAAGCAAATTGCATTTTGTCATGCATGGTTGGAAACGCAATTCAGCCGTGCCACCATTGCACATATTAATAATACATGGCAGCAGAGGCTTTAATCCTAAGGAATTACGCACATACTCCGCACGCTGTTTTACCTGAAGTGATAATTGGTATAGCATGTACTAACAAGGGAATGCGGCCGTGGCTGGCTGGCACTGGCAATTGTGTAGCGCCTTCTCATTGTAATTGCGCAGCCATGCATCAGGATGTAGCCTGTCCAATTACTATTGCCTGACAGGCAGCCCAGCAGTCATTGTGTAAGCCTTACAAGCTTGCGAGACACTTCTGGGAGCTCTGCATTTCTCCCGCACCTCTTTGTTCACACTTCACAATGTTTCCCTCCCACCTGCACCAGTTTGCTCATTGCCCGTTCCTCTCTGCCCGTGCGCAGGTGCTTGCTTACCACGTGGTTCCCGAGGTGGCAGCCTACTCCTACGACCTCATGGATGGCATGGTGCTGCCGACACTGCTGCAGGGTGAGACGCTCACGGTGAGGGTGCTACCTGATACAACCTCATGCGCATTGAGTTACCCTGATCTGCACTGTCCATACAAGCTTAGCTAAACTGCGCAATGGTAAGCGCTAGTCCAGGACGTGGTGATAATTTGCTAAAGCCTTTAGCAAATCATGGTGAAATCACTGACAAGGGTATTGCCTGGCGGGGGCCTCTATTCTTAGGATCATTTTTTTCTGCTGGTCATGAACAGGCTATGCATCGCCATCCACCCTCAACTTACATGCATTTCTGTTCCAAGTCAATTAGTAATCAAATGAACACTCTGCAATGTGGTCGTTGTTGAACAAACACAATGCTGCAGGTGGACCTCTCCAGCGAGCCCGGCAGCGTGCTGATCGTGCCCTCCACCAACGGCACCGCTACCGTCATCATGCCAGACGTCCCCGCCGGCAAGGCTGTGATTCACGTCATCGATGCGGTGCTGCTGCCCATGTCAGTGGTTGATGCAAGCGAGTCTTAGAGGCACATGGCCAAGGCCTGGCAGGCGCATGTGTGCTGGGTGGTGCACTGCCTGCCTTCAAGGTCCATGATGCAGAGCACTTGTGGAGAAGTTGAGAATGGGTACCAGGATGGCTGATTTTCTGAATGGCATGTTTTTTCTAGACAACACAAATCGCAATGTGTAGGGCAGGGTGGAGTCTTTGGGGATGCCGTGAGATATTGGTCGACGCTACAAGATGTTGAGCTTGGCTGCATGCAAGAGCACTAGTGTCTCGTCACATGCCACATGGTACCATTATTGCCTGCTCTAACACCCGCGGGGCACAGCGGCCAGCACCACATCTATCTGGTGATACATCAGATGACTGCTGATCCAATCATTTGCCTCCCAAGGGTCGGGTGTAGCACGCCCACCAGGTTGTTTTCCTTTGCTCCCAAATGCGGCCAACAACTAAACCTCCCCCTCAACATGATCTAGTTTGACACCAAGTTTGGCAAAGGCGAATGATCTGGTGGCGTGTGACCTGGCGCTTGGGCGGCAAATGACTGGTTCAGCAGCAGTGGGGCATAGGCTGGTGTGCTTGCGTTTGTGCAGAGAAGGCAATAGTGATGTGCCATTGGCACAGCAACTGGGGTCACTACTCAGCGAAAAACAATGACGGATTAAGAGGCTGCCGTATTGAATGTGTTTACATAAAATTGTAAGAGTGGATTACTGGCGCAGATCAGTGCATACGGCCGATGGAATTGTAACTGAGTCCAGAGTCCAGTGCCCACCATAAACCCCCGTTTAAACCCTTCGTTAGGGTATCGAGGGTATTTTTATCTCCCATTATTTTTGGGGCGATGTTTAGCATGCATATGCGCGCCACTGTTCGTGTTATCCACCAGCCCCAGCGCCTATGTGTTGCACGTCTACTGTACGGTTGCTCTTGTTGCATTGGGTAACTGGCCAGGTGTACCACAGCTGCTGCATGTGCCACCCAACTGTTTAGCACTTGAAGGCGCTGAACCGACACTTTCGAAAGTTTTCATCACGCCGCACCACAGCTCGTTGTCCCGGCACCTACATAGCGCTTGACCGGAGGAGCACAGTAAGCGACGAAACCCCAATGCTGCAGCTGGCAGTGCTATTACATTGCCATATCTTCACCATGCCTACTTTGGGTGGTACTGGTTGATGAGGATACAGGTGGTACCTCCCAGCCCCCGCCATGGCCCCTCCCTTGCTGTCGTACTACTCTTCTCCTTTTGGGCGCGGAGCGCCACGGCGGAACAGGCGGCCAACCCAATATCTGGTGCTACTACTAATCACCTTGTGCATCGGGGCTGGCATATTTTCTATCGTCTCCCACCACACCTTCTTGGCGTTCAACACAAGGGATGAGCACAGCAATGCGGGGAAGCCTGTGGGCCAGAGCCTGAGCCTCTCCTCTGTGTTCAGTAGCTTGTTGGCCAAACCTCCCCCGACCCCTCCCCCACCCCCCAAGTCCATATTCAAAGCCTTTCACACAGGTATGCCTCTGATGTCATAGTGTTTGACAAACTGGTATGTCTTGGGTGTACTTCATAAACTGTGTAATGTAATTCACAGGTAGACGCATTAAATGTGCGCCATTGGTGGCACAGTGGGCGATGCATGCATAGCGCTCCTGGCACACATTGGCAGTGAATGCGAGGGCGTTGTAGCCTGTTAGTGCACTGATTAGGCTGCTCAACACCTGCTTATGCAAGAAGGGTAGGCGCTGACCTTGTTCCTCCACTTGGGCATGTAGCTCGCCATGGCCCGAGTGACTGGTGCGAGGACCCTACCGCCCAAGTGCACGCGTTCCAGCTCAAGATGCTGGCCAACAACCGCTGGGCAGCATGCCCCAAATCACAATGGCTGGACGAGCTATATGGTATGCTCTAGGAAACCTGTTTGCACACCTGGTAGTATTCATGACACTGCCCCTGCCTCTGACCCTAAGGGGTGCAAAACTGCGTACAACTAGGGTTTGGTATCTTGTTGGGTGCAAAATATTGTCTGTGGGTTTGTGTTCAACGCTGGTGGTATATGGCATTGCAGAGTTGAGCCCCGGGGGCGAGAAGGTATTTATCGACATTGGTTGCAACAAGGGGTATGAGTCAGCGCGCATTTTCAACCTGTGGGCGACACAGGTGAACTTCAATGCAAAGTCCCTGTTCGAAGTCCTCTCCAAGGTGTGGCAAAACCCTAAACCCTAAACCCTAACATATCTTGGCGCATGTGCACAGCTGCACACCTTGCATGCACCTGGCGTTCCTCTAGAGGGGGTAATCTGAGGACCATACCCAGGAACCCTAGTCAAGGGTCTATATAGCGCCATTGTACACGCATCAACGTGTAGCTCTGGCGGGCCTGATCACTGATTAGTTGGTGCATGACCCGATCAATCTCATCCCCTGGCTGCAAGGGTAGGCAACATGCAATTAGATCCGCTGCCACATGCTAGTCATGACTGAGCGCAAATTTGGTGTAGGCGCCGGCGCCGCTGCGGCTACGAGACTCTCCCTGCGGGGTTTGTAGAGACTGCGAAGACGATGTCATTGCGACACACATACCGCCGCCCTCCAGCCGTCCCATTGTGCACTGCTTTGAGCCGTCGAGGGCGCATTTTCGGTGAGTTGGATTGCAACCTGGTGTCATGTATGAGCTTTCTTGTCAGGATCGGCACTGACTGGTGCCCTCAATCTGCACCACTGGCAGTGTACCGTGGCACCCCATTAAATTCACCTATGCGCATGCAGGAGGCTGCAGTGGCTTCAGGACCAGTTCTTTGGCGCGGGGCGCCAGCTGCGGGATCCCCTGGCGGCTGCCCCCGCCGCCATGTGGCACGTGCACAACGCAGCGCTGTCCAACAGCACAGGGGTCATCGACTTCCCGCTGGACTGCCAGTCGGAGCGGTGCAGCGTGTATGAGGGGAAGGCCAACAAGGACGCGGATCGCACGGGGGTGGCAAAGGTAGGCCTGGTGCAACACAGCGCATGCAAACCCATGTGCAGTGCAAGGTACCTTGGGCGTGGGAAGGCCATAGGGTCCAATTTGGGCTTATTTAGGAAGGTTCCCAGTCAGTCTTGCACGTGCACATGCGGCGCCAGTTATGGTCAAATGATTTGAATATTTTCTGAAAATCGTTTTTAAATCATTTTCAAATCGATTAACTCTTTTCTCAAATTTCCTGATTTTGAGAGTATCCTTTTTACCTGCCTTTCCAACAGGTGGCCAGCACCACGGTGGACGCCTTTGTGCGCACGCATAACCTCACGCGCATCCACCTGCTGAAGATTGACACAGAGGGGCACGATATCGCGGTGCTGCAGGGGGCGGAGGAGACGCTGCAATCGGGCAAGGTGGGCGTGCTCAAGTTTGAGTACCACGCCATCGGCCAATGGCAGAGCACGTCGCTCAAGGAGACGGTGTACTGGCTGGACAGGTGGGGGCCCTGCTGTTTAGTTGACTTCCTTGTTACACCCCATCAGTTGATGGGTCAGGACATCCTCACTGCGCTTTTTGTCACTTCAGAGGTAGTTTTTGCAACCTTATTTATTCATATTTATTATCTTTCTACAGTGATGTGGTATTACCGGTCCTAGCTACTCTTGTGTTTTCCCTCGCTCCCAATTAATTCTGACATTTTTCACTTCTATTTTTTATGTCTGCAGCATTGGGTAAGCATGTAATAATAATAATAATAATATCAATTTTTATGCCTGCACAGGTTTGGGTATGTGTGCTACCTGGATGGGCGGCCCACGCTGACGCGCCTCACCGGGTGCTGGGACCACTCCTTTGAGTTCAAGCTGTGGTCCAACGTGGTGTGCGTGCTGCGCACGCACCTGCTGTACCCGCGCATGGAGCGCATGTCCTTCAGGTGGCAGCAGGAGCACAGGATGCACCTGCACAGCCTGGCTGAGGGCTGAGGGGCGGAAATATTCGGGTTTGTACAGCAGCGGGATGGCATTCAGATGGAGTTAATTCATCCCAGGGAGGGGTGTCGATGAGCTGGATCCAGCACTATTGGACAGGGTGTGCGTGTGGGTCGTCCCTGGGAGTTACTGCGGATCGCTGGGCATCTTGCAACTTGGCTCGAGCTTGGCCATCCAGGTGCAGCAAAGTATTGCTTTTTCTCGTTAAGAGTCTGATATGCAGCTGGGATTGGGTAGGACAGGGGTGACAACGTTTCTCATGTACCTTACTTTACCGTTTTGCCTCAAGGTGGGGCGACACCTTGGCCGCGCAGCGTGTGGTTGGGTGTGTGGACATAGCCACTTGTATGTATGTTATAGTTGCTCAAATCACCTAATTTTCCCCCCTGTTTTTAGCGTAAACCGTGTCACATTTTCCATGGGCCCCTTGGGCCCAAGTGGGAGCAGAGTCCGCGCTGCCTACGGCCAATTTCTCCTTTTGCACGTTACTCTTTCAACCCTCCAGGATACCACTTTGCCAATGGACAGTCCCAGAATTGCTAGTATGCTATCCCCTTCTTTTCATTCAGATTTTGCAATATTGGGTGGCATTATGTCCACCAGGGATGCCCATATCAGTTTCGGGGATAATAAGGTGGTTATATCCATCCCGGGGATCAATATGCGAGCATATTTGAAAGCTTAAATATATGGAAATTGCAAAAACATCCCTGTCGTTGGGCTTCAGAGGACCACTGTTACCATAGATAGAGCATCGTGTACTGTAAAGATACGCATCCAGCGTTGCTGATTGGTCCCCGCGTCCACACCACTGTAGTTGGGTGCTCAAAGTGTTCGACTTTGCGTGCTTGTAAATAAAGGACCGTGTCAGGGACCGCGTCTGTGAGGTTCTTCAAGTTTTGAATAACCCACAGACCTGCCCGGTAGGCTGTGTGACCGTCTGGGTGCTGTTCCGGTGGCAGCCATGGCAAGCATGTCGAGAGCTAACAGCCAGAACTTCATCGACGTGGCCGACGAGGCCCACTTGACGCTGGAGAAGCTAGCAAACGGTTTCAAGGAGTATTTTGCGGTGGAAGGCGACGAGAACCAGCCAGTACAAAGGGTCTCATCGCCTACTCGTCGGCCGTTTGCAGAGGTGAGGCCATGGGGGGACAGCCAGTTTTGAACAGCAGCCCACTACAGTTTAAGGCAGTCAAGGCAGGCAGCTTCAGACGGTACACTACAAGAAAGGCCTCATAATGAAGTGCCAAGCTTATTTTTAGACTGCTGGCATCCTCCTCAATGCATGAGGCAGAGCTCCTGTCTGCATCCCATGACCCTGCCCCACAGCGCCCCCTCCCCTCCCCCACTGCAGTTGCAGAAGAATGTGTTTCACCCACCAGAGTCCCCTGACGATGCCCTGGAGCTCTTCAGCAAGCTCTCTATGAACCAGAGTGCTGGTAAGCATATTGCCTTGACCGGCGTTGTACAGCACCAGCAGCATTGCAAACGCTTTGGGCCAAGTCTCCTTTGGCCTTAGCCAGCTGTATGTGCACTGTGCTGAAGCACCTTTTTTTTCTGCGCAGACCCTGCAATCCCATACTCGTTTGGTCTGGCGGAGCCCAAGCCGTCAGCATCCCCAGAGGTCACAGAGCAGTATGAGTACAAAACCCTAGCACCTCAACAGCCAGTGGCCATCCACAGCCACCCAAAGGGCCAGGAGGCTCCCCAGCCCAACCCTCCCAAGCTCAGAGCCAGCACCAGCTACCTGCAGCGCTCAGCCGCCAGCCTTGCACCCAGGCAGTCGCAGTCTGGGCTTCCAAAGGTACGCCTCCAACGCATTTCATGGCCCTGGGTAGGCACCAGCTGCGCACCTGCGCCACAGCTGGTCCGGCGCCTTGCCACACCCCATTGGGCCAAGCCATGCACACCAATGCAATCCCCACACCATGCTTGCTGCCACCCTTCCCAACTGAGTGGGCTGTCAACACCTGGTGAGTGTGCGCTGCCTTTTGTTGCAGGGCGGTGCGCCAAGTGGCGCCAGTGGCTCCCGCGCTGCCCCTTCAGACGCCCAGCTGCTGGCGGTCAAGGAAAAGCTCATCCGTGAGCAGAAGGAGCAAATACGCATACTGTCAGGTGCGGCATACGCACTCAAGCTACCCTAAATGCACATGCGCTCAGAGCAATGGCTCTGCAATAGGGTATAGTCGTACGAGGCCTTCAGATTCATGCTCTGATTACGTCGCATCAACAAGCATATATTGCCTGTGCACCCTCACTCTCACCCACACCCTTGACCAACCCTGCCAGCATTTGCACATCCAGTTAATTCTTCCTTGACACCCATGTCCATACCTCCCCTGGCCACCACCACCCCTTACAAAACCCACCTTTGTTCCCCTCCTTGCAGAGGCCCTTGAGCGGGCCACTGCTGACAAGGACAGCATGTCCCGCCAGGTGGCAGCAAACAAGCGGTACAAGGAGCAGCACGCAGGTCAGTGGCGTGGAGTAAAACCTGCCTCCTTCATCTTACCCTAGGGTTCTCTTGGAGGCACCATTGGCACACAGTAATTCTGCCCACATGCCACACAATTACGATGGTGACTCATGCTCTTTCCAGGCATTTGTTTTTGCAGAGCCTGTGTTTGCCATGACCTCTAGTCCCCAAATCCGTAATCTCACACAATTGCGCGCCCTTCACATGCGGTCTCAGCCAGGCGAGATATGGGTTCAATGCATTGGCAATTCAGCGGTGCCACTCCTGCCCCGCAGGCTTGATGGAGCGTGTGCGCGAGTACAAGTCTGTGGCTGATGGGAGTGCGCAGCGGGTGGCAGCACTGGAGGAGGAGCTGGAGGGCATGCGCAAGAAGGTGGGCGCTTTGTGTGGGGTTTTGGGGGCTGCAATTTACAGTGGTAGGCAAATTACCCAGCGAATTACCCAACGTTTTTTTGCAAGATTTCCCAGTGCACTACACAATTAAAGCACAGTCAATACCCTTGATAACAAGGGGACCTGAATCATTCACGTGCACAACAACACGGCACAGGTTTGTGCATGCAGAGCTCTGCAATGCTTCCTGCTACAAGGGTCAATCCCCTTCCAGGCATGGAATGCAAGGCAACACCCAGCATCCCCCAGCCTTACATCTCCCCTTTGCTCCTCAGGCCAAGTCTGACGCCACCAAGCTGGCAGCTGTGCGTGAGCAGCAGAAATCCGCAGAGTCCCGACTGGCCGCCAAGGGTGATATGCTCGACAAGCTGCACGCAGCGCTCAAGAACCTGCACGAGCAGTACCTGGCAAACATGCAGGTGTGTGGAACCCTAGGGTTTAGGGGTTTTGTCAGGATGTAGGGAGTGCACGGGCAGTACCTGGCAAACATGCAGGTGGGTGGGCGGACGGCCACTAGAAATAGGGTTTCCCTTCAGGACCTAGGATAACTTACGGTCAGTATGTGGCATACAAAAGGTGGTCAGCCATGCGCCCACATGCTGGTTTGGACCTGCCATGGGACCTTTGGAATTGTTATCACTGTTCATGCATAACCCTATCCGGCCAGCCTCGTTAGGTCAGGCCTAGCCTATCCTGACTCCAGGATAGTCAAGTCCACATCCCTGCTGCTGCTCTGGCTAGGAGTGCATGCATCTACAGCTGCATGTCACTGACACCCAGCGTGCCTTTGCCACAGGACGCGGGCGAGGCGCTTGCCGCCACCACCGCCGCCAGCGCGCTGTGCGACCGCCGCGCTGCTGAGCTGGCAGGGCTGAGGGGCCAGGTGGCGGAGGCTGCTGCAGCTGCTGCCCAGCTCCAGGCTGTGAGCGGTGCCATGGCAGGGGAGTTGCAAGGGGAGCGGGGGGCAAGGGAGGTGAGGGGATGGAGGGTGAAGGGTGGGGGTGTCTGTGGCGAACTTGATTGCGCTTGATTGCCATTCAGACTATTTTTAAAGGCGTTGTTATTCAGGTAACATTTTAAATTACAATGCCATGCTGGACCCCCAAGTGGTGTGCTCAATTGCCAGGCTTCCAGGCGCGTGGCTGGTTCTGCCAGGTGCTGACCACTCCCATCTGCCTGTAGGCGCTGGAGATCCGTGTTGCCGAGCTCCAAGCAGTGCTGTACGGCCTGCAGCAGCAGCTGCCACCTGGCGCAGATGCCATGTCAGCAGCAATCGAGGACATCCTGTCAAAGAGGCTGGTAAGAGCCTGCACGCCAATTCACATCGCATGCATGGGGGCGTCACCGCCCCACAATGTGCAAGCGAACCCAGACTACTGCCATGTAGTACTTTGCCATAAGCTCCATACATTGTGCACGCATTGAGACCCGCCACACAACCGCCGCATGGTGCAAATCATCCCTCTGCAAATAGCACCTTGTATGCGTGTCCGGTCCACCGCCCCCCCCGCTGGTCGTTCATGCACCACCCTCGCACCCCCGCACAGGACCTCCCCAGCAAGCCCATGCCCCCCACGCCCCCTCCCCGCCAAAGCGACCATGGCCACGCTGCTGCGCAGCGTGACTCTGCCCTGGCTGCTGTGCGCGGGATGGTAGAGGAGGTGTATGCGCTGCGGGGCAGGGTGGAGGCGCACCTGCATGGCGGTGCAGGAGTGCCTGAAGGGCCACAGGTGGGTTGTGCAGGAGAGAAATTGATTGATGATTGAATGCCGGCTACAGGTAGAAATAAATGTAAGGAAAATTAGTAATAATGCATTACAGGAGAATAATAATAACATAAATTATGTTCAGTGCGTTTCAAACACCAAACCCTTTAATTACTTGAAAGCAAATGATATGCAAAAGAAAGTCTAGTTTTTAATTTGCCTCGATTAAAAATGGGCTTGGGAATCCCAAGTTGGGATATTGGTTGAAATGCGACAATCAGAATTGCAATGAAGGCGTGAACACCTGTACCAATGGACATTGTCACTGCTGACCTCTCACCTCTGTTTTTTGTACAGGGAGGAGCCGCACCCAGTGCGGGTGGCAGCGGCGCCTTTGACCCCAGTGCCTGGGCAAGCGTGGACCTGGCAGGGTACCGCTACGCACCGGTGGGTTACCCTTAAACTTTAGGACCGAAACCCTGGACCTCAAACACAGCCAAAATGCCACTGGGTTGGCTGCATAAACGCGTCATCCATATCTTACAATAAATGCACAAACAACTGCACGCCGCCATGCCAACCGAATGTCCTGTCGCATGCATGGCATTCACACTCCGCTTCTTTTGATTACATGGAACGTACAGAATTCCCATGTGTACAACATACACCCATTCGAAAGAATTAGAGTACAAAGCATTCAGCATGCAAATCCCTTCTCCCGTGTAGGCTGAGGAGGCCAGTGGCAGCGGGCCTCCGGGTGGGTGGATGATCTACAACAACGTGGCGGTCAGTGGATAGAGGATGCAGGCGGGCAGTGAATGGCTGTGGGGCACGAAAATTATTGAAGATTGAGCGCAGCTTGGTCGATGCTGGATGACCATACAGTGCTTGATTCAATTCAAGTCCATTCGAATCCATGACATCCACGACATTGTCGAAGAAAATTCTATTGGGTGATAGCACCTTCGTAGTGACTGTACTTGCGCAAAGGAAGTGTGTCCGTTTTACATTTGCTATATATGTTTTGTGCCAGGCTTGATCGATGGGAGCAGGTTCATCTGTGAATGACAGCAAAATAAGTTGTACAGGCATCCTTGTGTAGTTGACGTTGGCTAGCGCTTGTGTAAGCAGAGTTGCATGTGATTCAATCGAATGGCGTTCCTGGAAAGTTTTGCTCATCTCAAAATCTCTAATGTACCGTTAGTTGGAGTGGTTGATGTCAGCAGCTAGCAACTGTTCATCATTCTCCATCCCAAGACTGTAATATCCATCCTTACAAGTAGTTTTCAGTCTTCCTTTCTCCCAGTACGATATTGCAACACCCGCTGGTAGCCTCATGGCCACCCAGTACCATGATGCAGCATATATAAGACCAGCGCAGTTTGGCACCACAGCCTACACCCACCGTGGCATATGCTTATTATGCTGCTTGCAACATGCACAGCAGGAAAAAGCGGCATGCCGTGCCACGGCCGGGCCTCTTTCAGAGGAAGTTGTCACAATGGAGTCCATTGTGACAACTTCCTCTTGAAGAGGCCCGGCAGTGCCATTGCCTAATCAGTTAGTTATAGCCAACAAAATGTAACATGCATGAAGATTATGTTAATGAAATTTTTTATTTCTATATATTATTCATTCATTTGTTCTGTTATTCACTAGATGTCATATCATTCGTTTCTTCATTCGTGGTAGTATATAGCTAGCTAGCGCGGCCTAGTGTGTCATGCATTGTGCTTGGTGAGCTTTAGCAGCATTGCCAAGGTATGAGCCCTGCGCAATGCTGCCAGCCAAGGAGACAGCACAATGCATGGCTTCACCCGCCGCGGCTGGGGGAAAAGACGCCTGCTGGGAAAATGCAAGCAAAATGACTTGAGCGCATGAGCAAATAAAGCCTGTGCGGGGTGTGCCGGCAGCGCTGCCGGCACACCAATAAAATAGTGTCTAGTTGACCAGGTCCTATTGCCTAACAACTTCAAAAATGAAATTTTCATTGTGTTCATTCAAACTGTTCACCGTTCAAATTCAAGAGCTAAATTCAATCACTGCGCCTTCAATCCAGCGCCCGGGTGCAATCTCATGCTGCCGCAGTCTGTGAGCAACTCCTCCACAAGACCGCGATTGCAAGGTGCCCGTCCATTATGGACATCTGCGCCGGTCCCGGTCCATCCTGCACTGCAAATCTGGCCTCCTACCCAGCTGTCGGCTGCCCCAGTCATATACCCAAGCTCCTCCTGACCTTGTCCCACCCCTTCAATCGACTACTTTGACGGGAATTGAATCCCTGTCCACTGTCTGCTGGCCAGTCATCACAGTGGCACCTGCACCACCTTGGCCATCCCCTTCACCCGCTCCAGCGCCATACCCACCGTCAGGCGGCTGGAGGGGTCCACACACGTGCACTCCGCCACCAACCAACTCCACCAGGCCAGGAAAGGCTGCCACTGGATGTGGCCATGCCCGCACACCGCTGGGGACACTGCCGCATCAGCAGCGTCTGCCATCCACGCCAGTGTCTTGCCCATTGCGTGCATGTCTGAGGCTTTGGCGTTGGTGCAGCGGCCGGCCTTGAGCTCGGGGCTGCAGCAGGCGTGAGAGAACCTGCAGCCATGGAGCCCGCAAGTGTGTTCAGTGAATAGTAGCAAGAAGTAAAGAAAATAGACAATAGACTTGACAGGTGACAAGCACTGCAGTTCAGGCGAGCTGCTGCCAACATGCAAGGGGTTGAATAATGGAGGTATGCATTTGGAGGTGTATGGACATGGTGGTGTGTTTGAAGGTATTGGGCTGTTGATGTACCGGGTATATACTGCAGGTAATATTGCAGGAAAGGCACCAGGCGTCTTCACTTTGCACGAATTCAAGTCAACTAAGTAAATAAAAATCAACAATAATTATGTGAATATTAAAAGACCATGCAGCCCTCTATGAGGCGCATTGGGAGAGAGGGGGTGACCGAAGAGCAGGGCATTACCCTCCTGGCCAGTACTCAGTACATCATGTAGCACATGACATATCCTGCCCTGCCAGGTAGCAAACAATTTGCAAAGACTTACTGGAGTACGTTGATCATGCCCGAGTGGGGGTGCGCCACTGCCGCTCCACCAAAATCCCCCACGTGCACCTGCCACCGCGTACCCCATGCCTCCACCTTGGTGACCATGAAGTTAGCGGGCTTCAAGTCGCTGTGCGCCATGCCACACGCAAACAGCTCCGCCAGCCCTGACAGCATGTCATGGGCGCAGCGCAGCAGCATGGCTTGCACCAGCTCCCAGCACGCCGCCTGCGCCATTTCTGTGCTGAGGTCAGAGGCGGCCTGCGCCACAAACTTGCTGCATCCATGAAAAATCAGTTAGGCTGCTGCATGGTCAATGAAGTGCGTGCATGCACTGTCATGTGACTACGAATGACCTGCAAGATGTGCGCACTTATGGTACCAGACAGCAGTCAGTCATGATAGCATCAGCCACATGCCACCGCACATGGTACCATAAGCTAATTGCACTCGTCTCAGTATGCACACGGATCATCAATATGAAATTGGCAGTGGCTATCTATCCACACAATCAGCCGCAGACCCAGCAGCACGCACCTCCAGACCGCATCCAGCGAGCCCTCATGCTGGTCCATGAGGGTTCCCGCCACAGCCCCCCCCCTCAGCATCAGCCCCCTGCACCCAACTAGATAGCGGCAGCCGCTCAGCAGGCAGCTCACCATCGCCTCCCGGATGACGTCATACCCTGCCTCCTTGAACACCTTCACCGCAACGCTCCCCCTGCCAGCGAGGCGCACCAGCGCCACCTCACCGAAAGCCCCCCTCCCCAGGCGCTGCAGCTTGGTGGCGTCAGGGAGGTCCTCCGAGTGCAGGAGTGTGAAGCCTGGACCCATTGCGCGTGCCCTGCGCCCCAGCACGCGCTGCATGACGCACACCTGCACCTGCCTCTCCACGCGCTTCCTGGGATGGTGGCGCACCGCCAGGGTGGACTGCTCCTCTTCGCTGATGCTCACCACGTCCCCGCCGTGTACCCTGAAGTCCAACCCAGGCGCTGGGTTGGCGGCGGCGTTTGCAGCCAACACGGCGCGCTCTTCCATGCCGTGGGTTGGGAGGGGCTCATCCAGCAGCGGCTCTAGGGTTGCAGGTGGGTTGGCTGGGTGATGCTGCAGGCTCTCAAGCTCCTCGGAGATTGTGATGGACTGCTGGACCTCTGTGTGGTCAAAAGTAAAATGGAACATGTTAGCAAAATAAAATTAGTAAAATTGAAAACAATTATGAGGTCTACCCTTGAGGCGCGTGATCTTGAGAACCCGGATATGCGCAATCAGGAAGCACTCGAACTGGCACAAAGGGAAAAGTGGTGCCTTTGGCAAGATGCAGCAGCCATCACTTTAATACGAGCTTCCACGCCACTGTAACGCCAACGAACCCTTAGTAGCACACATTCTAAAGACTATCTGGACAGCTGCAGTATTCTCTCAAACATTACAGACATTTAAAAGTGCTCACCTTCCACAGCCTCCTCTTGATGGCCCATGGGCTGCGCCGGTACATTCAGTAGTGACTCCGCTGGGACATCAGCTGGTGCCTTTACGCCCACTACTTCTTGCACCTCCTGCACTGCCACCTCATCAACGACTGTCACTGTGGCGCTCTTGCGGCACCAAAAGAGGGCATACGCCACACCTGCAATGCATGAGGAGAGGGTGTCAGCAGGATGAGATGTATACATCAAGTTTGCACAGGCATGGAGGAACAATGGCTGTGCACTGCATGCGCTGTGCGTTGGCGCCACAATGTGCTGCGCAAAAGCTCAGCCTTTCTAGTAGAAAGTGCGCATTTATGTACTCAACAAAAGAAATGGATTTCGAAGCAAGAAGCTGTCTAGGGATTTTAGGGGTAGGTTACCTAAAATGATTCTGTTGCTGGAGAATATCACACACAGTGACCATGTACAAGCAGGTACAAGCCCTACACTGCAGGGTGTTTCCGTCTAATCATGGAAACAAGGAAATATTCCATTGTAGGCACCCACCTTTTGCAGCACCCCCAATCTCCTTCAGGCCCGATGCCAGCCACCCCACTGCTCCCTGGACAGCCACCAGAGCTGCACGCACACACAGATATTCAATATGGCTCTTCCAGAAACATATCAGTGGCAATAGGGCAATCACATTGTGTCGCACACCTGTCGCTACAAAGCCCCAGGCCTTGGTGATTTTGACAGATATGTTATCAACATGCATGAAGGCAATGTATATAATACCATAGTATTTCCTCTCCATTTCCAGCTTTATTTCATGTTTTTCGCGCGGACAACAGTGCGGAAAACCTACTTTTTAAAAGATTCCATATGTTTCACTGCTCACCGCCTACAACGTGTCCAGCTTGGATCGCCTGCTGACCCACAGTCAACTCCTCTGATTGTGGCACCTCTTCTGATAGTTGTGGACCCACTGCCTCACCATCAGCACTCACTGCACACACAACACCAAGTCATGACGTGTAATCGTTGCCAAATCTTCAGAAGCTGGAAGAGGCAAAAAGAGACAGTACCGAGTGATGGGAACAGCACCGCCTTTTATTGGGAAATGCAACTTTGAGTTGTACTGCACCAACTGCAGTGGGGCACATGGGTACACCCCTTGCAATTGCTCACCTGATTCCCCATCGAAGTTGGTGCTGAAGCTCACAGGTAGGCTTGAGGTCAGCTCAACCTCCTCGTCGCAAGAAGAGCGCCTCCCTTCCCTATGGAACTGGGCCGATATCCTGGTAGTCCGGGCAAGGCTGGGGCAATCCTCCTCAACTTCATCAGGAGTGAAGGCTGCGGTGGGTGGTGGAACCCATCGGCAAATGCCTCGCTTGTGCTGCTGGAGACGGGGTTCTCGGCTTCAATATTGTCTTGGGTTTTGCGGTGATATCTCTGGGAGACCGCCACCAGTTTGGCAGTGACTGCAAACCAGGGCACAAACTGTCAGGACATATGCATCCAAACCCAGGTTGGGCAATCCAAGAATGCAGCAAGATGGTTTCGGGTGAAGACTGGTTCAACAGCCGTGAATCAGCTCTGTTGTTGGGTATTGTACTCTTTTAGCTTGTGTGGCTGGTCGCTGCAGACGATCCTCAGCAGCGTTCTCTTGAAAGTGGTAAGCAGTGCATGCACACATTCTGGGCGGGTTCGTGTAACACGATAGGGAAGGGTGCAAACCAACGTATGAAACAAGATATAAGGGCTGTAGGGATGTTTCTCGAGGAGGGTGCGCTGCGGCGCTGGGTGCAGTAGTACAGGATGCAGGTGGAAATGACGCGCTCCAAACCAGTGGATCTCAAATGGCGCGGCGCCAGGCAACGCGGTGCCAGGCAACGCTGCAAACCATAAAAATACGTCGCATCAAGTAACTGGGGAGCTGTGTGCTGTGTGGTGCGCTTGTTTAAAAGGGTGTCCCACTGCTTGCGAACTGCGTTTAGAAGGGTGCTCCACCACGACATTCCTAGTACCCAACCTATGCAATATCCAGCAAAGGGTACCCTTGAACTTACACAGAAGTGTCTGGAGAAGCGCCAGCACTGCTTCTGGTGGGGTTTGTCATTCAGCCATCTTGTGATCTCACGATAGTCGATGGCTCACGCGCGAATGCCCAACAGGCGCTTTAGTAGAGGGGATTTGGTAGAGGGGAGCGCCACACGTTTTCAAGGGCACGATACGCCCGGCTGTGAACTCTCAAGCAAACAACAACCACTGGAAACGTAAGCTGTTAGGATAGCAGTTTGGTTGAGCGGTGCGCCTTATTTTGCTCTGCCAACCCAATTCCTCGCGCTCTGGTTTCAGAGGTCGGCGATGGGGAGGATAGCATGGTCAAGAAACAAGAGGCTGCTTAGGGGGTGTGCATCAGACTATGCAGGAGTGGTAAATGCAGGGGTGATTCAGGGTCCCGTTTATCCTCAACCTTGTATGTATACTGTTTTGTGCCACAAGTTAGGTAGGCCATAGGCGTTCTTGCAAAAACGCAACATGACATTGAAGTATGCATTACATATGTACATGCCCTCAACCAACTTGACGGGTAAGATCCATCGTACTGCAGATATCCAAAAATTTCTTTTACACAGCAGGCAGTAGCATAACGCGTAATGTGTGCACATCAAATTTATGTTTAAATTATCGATGGCATATCATACACCATACTATGTATACCATAGTTTACATGCCGACTATGCATAGAGGCGCAAACCACATTCATTGGCAATGGTGATGATTGCTGCACTTGCTGCAATTGCAGACAGGCGCCTTTGCGCAAACCATCTCTCCCATTATTCCCTTACTGGATTATTTCTTTCTATACATTTACAAGGCACTGCCCATTTCCATCACAGTTCACAATCAGCATAGTGTACATTATCACACATCATTCAACTACCCCTATTCAATGCATCTGGTAGAGATAAAAATTTCAAATATTCATGTACATAGATGTAGTAGTTTGTCATTATCCATGAACTAGCAACTGGTTATAGCAGGTATAAAACAACGAAGATACATCTCTCCACTCTATGCCAATCATCTCATCTCAGTCCACTCAATAGGTTCCCTTCTGTGGTCCGGTCTTGCCACCATACTTCTCTTCCTTGGGAGCACCACCGCCAGCCTTGCCAGCCTCCTCCTACACGCGACATACAAGAAGGTTACTGTCAACGTAGCACTGTTCCAGGGATATAACCACAGGTACATAGTAGACCATGGCGCAACTCGGTGAGCGTGGTGTACCCTACAGGTTCTGACGACATGTACATCCATGCTTTCTACCATTTACCAGCAGCAATTTCCATTCATAATCCCAGGCACTGAAAGTTTCGGCAAACGAGCTATTGAGCTTGCAACATACATCTCAGGCAGGTACAAAACCAGCATGCTTGATACGTTGGGGCAGCTGTCCATCAGCACCAACAGATTCAGGCACCTGACAAAACACTAGTCTACCACCCAAACAGCAACCTCTATCCCACTTTATACATCCAGTGCCAACTCCACCTTATCCTCCCATACACAATTAATCAGCAGCAGTCTACTCGTATTCATACTCACATCAACAGCCCTGCCCCTGTCACCCTTCTTCTCAGGGTACTCAGTGGGTCCGGGTCCTGCAGCACCTGCCAGCTGCACCTTCTCGCCAATCAGCGCCTTGTCAGCCTCAGGGGCTCCACTGCAAAGGGGGGGGGGAAATGGGTGAGGATTGTTTATGTGCTGGAAAGTGGGTCTCCAGCCTGTATGCGGTATCAAGCTGCAGGCATGCACTTCTCATCTGCATATGATGTGGCAAGACATGCAAGCAACGACAACTGCTGTGCATTGACCACGGTTGTCTAGTGCAAGTAATATTACATTTACATATGTGATATGAGTTCATGGCTACCCATCACTACCCCTGTGCACCAAGCACCCACACCACCATGCAATGAAGTGCCCTGCATGCCATGCATACACTCAAATCTTCCACTAGAAGCAATGCCACCCCACCGTCCGCCTTACAGCACTCACCCCTGTTGCTCATTGTGTGCCTGCTTGTCCTCGCTCATGGGCTTGGCTCCTGCGTTTCCTGAGCCATCCTCAGCGCGGCAGGCCATGCGCCGCCCGCGTGTGGGTGCCATCCGCACTGCTGTGGTCTGGCGCAGACGGGTTCCTGCATGGCGCAAACGCAGATGAGTCCTGGTGCCAACCCCTCTGCCACAGGGCTGAACTCCATGACAGCCGCCCCACAGAGTTGCTGTGTAACATTGCAGTGTGCGCATGGGTGTGCTAAGCACAAGGAACTTGCTCTAGATACCACAAGCGCTCCAAAGAAAACCTGTCTCAATTGCAAAGCTGGTTTCACGAGGATTAATCCTCCTAACCATGCACCAGATAATGCGGTGAGCAGGTGAGCCCAAAACAGTGACCCAGAGCTGGGGTAAACATGTTGGGCAGGGCCTGTTTTGGGTGACCCCCGGGTGCCCACACCCATCTGGAAGGGTATGCATGTGTGGAGTCACTGACCGTGCAGGATAAAGAGTATGCTCATAAAGGCTGTTGGCTCTTAACAGCAGACCACAAGCAACTTGCAGGTCTGGGCTAAGGACGTGAGCTTTCAGAGGGCCTGGCTAGGGTGAAGGTGTCCGAAATTGGTTTCGGGTAAAGATTCCTATGCGCTTATGCCGTGACACTCAGCTCATGCCCACAGAAAGCCAACCTTGGCACTGACAGTAAAGGCTACCCTTGGCACTCGTCGTTGGGATGTAGTGGGTGTTAGTTCTCACCTGCAAATGCCTTCGAGCTGACACTGCTGCAGCTGGGTCCTGCCACGAGTAGGGATGCCATCGTGAAAGGGCGCGAATCTCACTTGGGAAGGAGAGGAATGTGTTTCGGTGTGCGTTTCTGTTGATCTGTTTGGCAGAAAGAACAGAAGTGTAACTGAAATGTGGGTAGCGCGCTTTAAGTAGTGTGCAAGGCAGCAAATGGAGCCTTTTGGGTCCAGGTGCAGTTCAGCTAAACGTCAGCTTCCCGCGTCCTGATAGGTGGAGCCGCAAGGTAGCGGCAGCACGCTGGGCACTGGATTGTGCTCCGAGATAAGAGTTTCTCGTTGTGATAACTTTGTTTGGTAGATACCGCAACGTTAGGGATACTTGTGTGGTAGCAGATGATCCTTTTGGCTGTGATTGCAGCAAGCCCAGCACATGAACATGTTGGCGCCATTCCGATGCTTGCATATGCATGCCAATGCAGGCAGAGCGTGTACGTGCTGTACTGTACACCCCTGCCTGGGCTTGAACTAACCTACCGCTTCAATGCATTTCCTATCTGTTGACCCTGGGGTGTGCAGCAAGCACAGCACATTTGTACACGATGTCAATGACGCCAATTGGCGCTTTTGTTCTGAATCATATCAGTTATGGGGTGACAAGGAGAGAGGAGGAACGCGAAATGCGGCGTGTGGGGCCTCGACCATATTATGGTATGACGTTGAAACCCATTTGGTTGTTCAGGCTAACTGTTACTGGAGCCGCGGTCAGTTGACGTGTGTGACCCCCCCCCTACACCCTGCGGCAGCCCCCGGGCACCTCGAACCTCACCTCCATGCCACGCTTGAGACTATACCACAGCTGGAATATCTCACGAACCCCCTGCTGCAAACCCACAACTGCCTGATTCCGCCCCGCCCAAGGCATTAATGCGCCAAATTGCCTGCCGCCCTGCCTGACTAGTCCATTTGAGCCAAACGCTAGCTCAAGGTCACTGCAAACCCTAAAAGCCCACCCAAAAAATAACTTGCACCCCCTAGTGCAACGCGCTGCCAGCCGTCAGCACGAGCTTCCCATTCAAGCCAAACCCTGACCGAGGGACTTGTAACTGATTGGAAACCCTACAACAAAACCCTAGTGAACATTGCCTGCCGCCAGCCTGAAGTTTGTGTCAAGGGCCAGCTCCTCATCCCCCTTCACCACCAGACCCTCCTTGATGACCATCACCACGTTGTCGGGATCCACCAGCGTCCCGATGTCCGCCAGGGGATCCCCGTTGACCACCAGCAGGTCTGCGTAAAAGCCCGGGGACACCTCGCCTATCTGGTCCTCCATGCCAAACAGGCTGGCGCAGTTGAGTGTGGCTGACTGGATTTGGTCCTGCAGGGGCGGGGTTGCGGTCAGGGTTTTGCAAACTAGGGCGCGTTGGATCAGAAGGGGGTCACAGTGCCAGGAGAAAGCTGCCTGGCGCCGCATGTGCAAGACAGCTTTCCTGGCACTGTTTACACCACCTGATCCTATGCGTACTGATCTGACTGTATTGCTGGAAAGCATGTAACTAACCAGCCAACTAAACTAGGGTGCTGCTTTTAGTGGAGTAGCGCTTAGGGTTTGGCAATTCTGAGTGCGGCTTCTCGAGTTCAACGGTGTGGCGTTTTAGAGTTTGGCACCCGTTTTGATGGCAAATAATACAGGTGACGACTACATAATGCTGTGGAAAGGGAAATTTAACTGTTTTAGTTTACTCGTCCATACTGCTGTGGAAGGGGGAAATAAACTGTTTTAGTTATCTGCTGTGCCGCATACCACTGGGTCCATCTGCCCGCTCCGCAGCTTGAACTCGTCCAGCTGGTAGTGGTGCAGGTCGCCAAGCAAGTCGCTGCCAAAGCAGATGGGCACGTCGTGCTTGAGCGCTAGGCGGATGGCGGTCTGGCCACCAGACACAAGGTCGCCAACCTGCAGAAAAATGATAATCATACATAAATGAATAAATATATGTATAAATAATATCGCAATACTGATGAGTGCCCGTCGCGGGCCTACCAAACAACCCAATGGGCAACAGCATCCCTGCAGCGCGAATGCATGCAGCCGTCCGTAGGGGGGGGGGAACAGCTTTCATTGAGTAGCACACAATTTTATGAGAAAGGAACCACAATCCGTCCCTCACCTTCTCCACGAGTGCCTTCGGCATGCCAGCTGCCTCCCCAGCGACGCTCAGCGCCTGGTAGGTGGCCAAGGTGGGCACAAGGAACACGTCGTTGTCCTGCATGGAGAGAAATTGTCTGTGGATGGTGGATGCGGGGGTGCGAGAGGGGTGGGTTGATAGGGGTGCGATCATAGGTGGGGCATGCTGTGCATGGGTGCGAGATCAATGGGGGTCAAAGACATTGATCCTGTCCCCCAGCAGGATGACTAGGGGATGGGGATGGGAGGGCAGAGGGTTGCGTGGCATGTTGCCAGCTGTCGAGGAATGCAGTATGATCCTGTCATGAATCACGACGCCTTATAATATGCAATGATTGCGGCAGGGATCCATCATCAGTCCCCCTTTTGCCTGGATGACGAATCCCCGCCGCAACCACACCTCTCCCCCCATCCGCCGACCGCAAACACTTTCATCCTTTGCACTTTCCTCCCACGCACCGACATGAGCTTGGCGGTGGCCTCGTTGAGGTAGTTGCCGTGCTCTATGCTGCGCACCCCCGCCTTGACCGCGCGTGTGATTGCCTCTGCAGTGTACGCATGTGCCGCCACATAGCTCCCCTGGGCCTTGGCCTCCTCCACTGCAGCCTTGAGCTCCTCCATTGAGAACTGGGTGCTGTTCAACCTGGGATGGGGGGTGGGGGTAGTGGGTGGTAATACTGTATACAGTATTTCAAATTGATTGGTAAATGGGCTACATGCATTATGGGAAAAAAGGTTTGCAGGAAAAAAGCGCCGCTGCAAATTTCCCTAGCATTGTGTACCTTACATGGATGCCAGTATACCCTTAGGTAGGGTCATTGGCCCCCTGCTATCTGCCCCCAGTCCCCCTTACTGACACCTGACCCATCTCCCCACCCCTGGCGCCCTTCCCACACTCACTTGTCTGTTGGCGAGGCGACCCCCCCTGACGCCATGATCTTGATGCAGTGCGCCCCCTTGCGCAGCTCGTCCCGTGCAGCCTTGCGCACCTCCACAGGCCCGTCGCACACGCGGCCAATACCCTTGAGCCCGCTGGAGCACATGCACACGTCATCCGTCCTGACTGCAAGGATAAATGGTAAGGATCAGTTAGGGTTTTAGCTGGGGTTTGGGGACTGGTGATGCACGAGTGGTTGATCTGAGCTGTGCGCCTTTGAGATGCTGAAGGATATGTGCCATCCATGAAGCCACACCCACCAAGCAAACCTACACTGCGCGACCTTCAACAATGCGCAACCGCAAATGCAACCATCTCGCCAAACTGCAGCACACTGCGCCTCACACCAGCATGCAGGCAATGCCGGTCAGTGCTGAAATGTGCATTCCTTGGACCCTGGCCAGACGCCCACCACCCACCTCGCATGTCTCCATGTCCCCCCGTCTGACTCAGCGCGTGCCCCACAAACAGCAGCCGGGGCCCCATCACTACCCCTTCCTCTACAGCTTCGGCTAGGCCGTAGTCGGCACCACCTGCACACACATGCATAAGTTAAATTAATGCTGTTGCCTGGCATACTATAGGTATGTACTATTGAGTGTGGTTGGGGTGCACAACTGGCCTCTACAGAGTGGACACAGTCGCTATCAAGGGCGAGCGCTAATAGATAGTCCCAACCCTAGAGGAGGGTTGTGGTGCGCCATCCGGGTCAGAACCCCAGGGGAGCGACAGGATATACCACGGTGGGCCCACCTTAAAGACTGGACTGAACATGCCCTGGGCGTACTAGACGGGTACAATATTTCTGGGCTCAAAACCCTAGCAGAGGGTTTTTCTGCTCACCTGCGTCTCGCACTGTTGTGAACCCGCGGAGCAGCATGTACTTGAGGATCTCCGCCGCCTTGAGCGCCGTTAGTGTTTCACTTGTGTGCAGGAGAGACGCGAGGTTGGCGGTGTGGGCGGTGCAGTGCACGTGGGCGTCGCACAGGCCTGCAAGGGGGGCGCACGCACCGGGGTCAGCTAGTAGGGGATGACTATACTCGGCGTAGACCACCGCTGGGGCCTTCACGCTTGTAAGGGCCAGGCATACGATAAACAGCAACAGACCGGCTGGCGCAGTAGATGCAGGGTATGGGTATTTGCTGGGCACTGATATTGAATAAAACAAGCTGCTGGGTGAACGAAGTCAAGCCAAAGGAGTCAGCTGGCAATGTACTTGCTGTGACCGTCAGTGCCGTTTGGGCACCCCTGCATCTAGGTGTGGATTGGATGTGCTAGGCACACAGGTCCAAGCCTCAATGCACAGAGAGGTTTATGGCCCAATGCGCACACGCCTACCTGGCATGACCACCATCCCCTTGCAGTCGATGATCACCCTGTCCTCCCGGGGACCGTAGAAGTTGCACTCCACAATGTCCGTGATCTTCTCCTGGAAGATGACAATGTCCTTGTGCACGGGCAGGTACTGGCCCCTGTCCGTGTCTAGGATCTTGCAGTTGCTGAGGATGAGGGTGCGGGCTGCGCGGCCATTCTGGCGCCGGGACTGCTTGGCCTCCTTTGCCTCCTCAATGAACGCCCGGGACGGCATGGTGGCTACCCTGGTGGCTGGAAAACCTTGGTGTGGTGTGTGCAGTTGAGGTGATTAGGCGGGGTGGGTGCTGGCCAGGAGTGGATTGACCTGGCTGTTGTGCTGACTCCCCACCACGGTGATCACTGATTTGGTGCTCACAATGCTGCACATTCCAATATACGCTGTAAGCGATAGGCTGTAAGATCTAAAGGGTTGTGGACATACTCACTCAATTTGAGGAGCGGTGCAAGAGCATGGCCCACCCACCACCTGGCGGTGGGGGGTGCCTTTTGGGGTGTAGTGCTGCGTGTCACAGAGCAACACCGCACCAGCCAACAATGGCAAAAACTACACATATAATTGGAGAAACTTAGATCACTGTGCGCTTTTGAGGCTGAAAGGGTGTGCAGATCAGGCGTGCTGTGCATGAGTCAACCGGTCGCGCATGCATGCATACAGTGCAGACTTGGTCTATGGTAGATCCAGCGACTGGGTATCACTTACTTATTCACGGGGATGAGGTGCCTGCGAGAACCCCGATTGCTCCATTACGCGCCGGCAAACTTGCAGCAGGCCGTTGTCCTTGGCTAGTGGAAATATTGATCAGCAGGAGCGTGATCCGTCGAAGGTCCTGGTGGTTAGGGCTGCAGTGGAGAGGGAAAGACAGGCAGGTAGGCGCTGCTGGGTGCGTTGTATCGGGTTGTACAGTCTTGATCAAGGTTTCTGTTTTTCAAAAAGTGGTGGGTGAACTAACGGCGGACGAGCGGACCAGCGGCCGCCAGCGGCGGGACAAATGGCGGGACCCAATTGGAATCAAGTGACTCTTTTTTAATACTGTTGGCATCGACAACCTGAGCCGGTAGAAGAGCGTTTGCGAAGTGTAAGGTTGTTCTTGTGGTGGTGCAATAGTGTGCAGCTGCCAGGTTGCCTTTGCCTACGCAGCGGTGTGCATTTGGAACGGCACTCACTGCAGTCCAAAACCTCTCTCAAGTCGACGTTTTGGCAGCGCCAGATAGTTGGTTGCAACGATAATATCAGCCCAATATGCCCATAATATGAACGCCCCATAGTGCTGAAGGCATTGGCACAGCTTTCTGCACTGCTAGTGCAACCTTCAACTTGGAACCTTACTACACTGGCCACTGCAAGCTTTTGCTCTTGCACTGCTACTTTTCAGCACAACTGATAGCCTCCAGCCTCTAAAAATTGCAATGGATGCCTCTTTGTAACGCCTCGCCACCTAGCCATGGCCACTGAAGACTTTGTGAAGCGAGCCATCCTGGGTGGGAAGAGCTATGACGACCTCCCGCCGCGTATCAAGCAGCTACTGCCTGTCAGCGAGTGGAAAGCAAGGTATTTGCAGTTGTGTGAAGGATGGTATAGTATTTTTTAGTCCCTGCCGCACAAGGGATTCACAACCTGAGGATTGCCGGCATGCTGGGGTTATCATTCCTTGAGCCTACACCACACCCACCTGCCCACTTTGCCACCTAACCTCTGCGTCTTGCATACAAGACACCATGTAGCTAGCACAGTGCCGGGGTACAATATCCATATGCATGCACGCTTGCTTTGCCATGTGGTGGCATGTGTCACTCACTGGGCTGGCTCCACAGGGTCAAAGACTACTGCATACAGCGGGGCTTTGTGTGGGCCAATACAGTGGCAAGCACGTCATGCCCCGAGCAGGAATACTACGAGGAACTCTTGCGGTTCTACCGGCACAATTATCGGGTAAGCAAAATCGCCATTGTTCACTTGCTTTAACGCCATTATTGATTCATTTGAACGCCAATATTCATCAACTTCCAGTGCGTCGCAACAACAGCCACTAGATGCGCTGCATAGTCAGCATGCCATTTCAGCAACCAGATGGTGCATCCTTGGCACAATGCCATGCATGCCGCTGCCACAAGTTTTAAAGTAGGCGGGTGGTTGCGCCAGGCACATGCCAAGCGATAGTACTATCTCCTAGTGCTGTGGCACAACCATTACCTGTCCCCAAGTAGCAATGCATTTCACCTCCGGACTGCATTTTTCTTGCTTTGACGCATCTGCGTGTCTGTCACACTGCTTCCCCTGGGTTGACCCACCGCCCCTGCTGTTGCCCAGCTGTTCCCCTACCACCTGTCTGACTACATCTGCCGGGTGATGCGGTCCACGCCATTCAAGTACTACTCAGATGTGCTGTTCCAGGCGCTGCGGGATGAGAAGTCATACGACCAGATACCCAACTTCACGGTGCGCAAGCAACCATACAACTGCGACCACCCTGCCAGCATGCGGCACATTGCCACGGTTAGCTAGCACAGAGCACAATGATTGTAATGGCTGGGATCACCAATCCACTGTAGGGCTTTGAGGCAATTCATCACAGGAGGTCCTAAACCCTACATTACCAGTGCATGGCCTTATCATGTGCATCATGTGCAGGAATTCTATGCCACCTCGCAACCTCTGACTCCATGATCGCCACTCCACCCTGCACCCATGCATCACCCTGGCACCCATGTGCAGTCTTTGCCTAAATAGCAGTTATAGAGAAGTATTCGCCACCCCCTTGCAGGCCGCTGATGGCGTGCGTGTGGTTGGCGTGGGCCGCAACGAGTACATCGCCGCGCTGAACACCTGCAAGAGCAAGAAGCTGATGTGGCGGGTGAACAAGGGGATTGCACGCGAGGTGCTGCCCCAAGAACCAAGGCCGATTGACCCAGAGCCCTGGTGGAGGGTATATGTGGTCAACATAGGTGAGCAGGCAGGGGGCGGATGTGACTGCACCTTTGTGGCGTTGACAGGGGGGTGATCGGTGGCATGGGCCCACAAAAAGTGGTTTGTGCACCAATGCATGACCATTGATGTGCACATGGGTGAGTGCCATTGCACCGCTGGCAGGGCCTTTTGGAACCCTAAACCTTAAAACATGTCGCAAGTAAAACCCTTCCCAACAACTCTAAACTATGTGAACACATAAATCCCTTAAAAACCCCTGAAACCCTAACCCCTTGGCTGCAGCTGAGTCTGAGTACCGGCAGCTGAGCCCCCAGGAGCTGCGGCTGTGCGAGGCTGCTGCCCGCAACCAGGGGGTGGCGGTGAGGGACGTGGACGGGGAGGTGCTGCGGGCGCTGTACAAGCGGGGGCTATTGTACTTTGATGTGCACATTGAGCCAAGCGACAGGGTGGCCATACCCCCCCTGGAGGTGCGTGCACATGCGCATTTGTCGCACTTGGTGGGGGCAGGGGAGAGGGGCAGTGCGTACATGCATGCGCATTTGACAATAAATATCTGGCATCCTTGCGTCATCTATATCCTAGCCATGTCATTGTCCCCATCCTCACCCACTGCTTCACCCATACCACCAAACCCCCCGGCAGGGCTTTGTGTCCAACAAGGACAGCGAGGCGGGCGAGGGGCGCGCCGACCCCGTTGAGTCGCTGCTGTATGCGCTGTTTGTGGCCAGCGCTGCGGGGGGGGATGTGGCGGGGCTGGCGCAGGTTCTGGGTGTGGCTGTGGACAAGCTCAGGGAGGCGGTGAGCGTGGCTGTCAGGCTGGGCTTTGCTCGCAAGACCGGGGGCGCGGCGCAGGGTGAGTTCTCACACAGTGGCGGCGGTGTGGATGAGGGGGGAATGTACGCGCTGTATTGGGGAGTTAGGGTTTGTACTGGGTGGGTGCGGGGTTTAGGGGGATTTGGGTGTGGGTTGGGCTGTGGAGGGGAGCAATTGCTGGGGGTGCTGGGGTTGGCCGTGGGTGTGGATGTTGATTTAGACAAGCTGAGGCGGTGAGGGTGGGCTTTGTGTGCAAGACGGCGGGCGCCGCGCAGGGTGAGTACAGTGGGGACTGCGCGCAAGCTTTGGGTACCAGTGCAGGACGTCGGCGGGGTTGACATGAAGGGGGCCGGCGCTATGATTTGGTTTGTCAGTTCCCAAGCAATCCTGCCAGTCAGATTGTGCACACCACATCAGGCGTGTCTGTCCTGCCATCCTTCATAGTGATGTATTGACATTTGCCCTTGACTGAAGCATTGCCATTGCACTGATTGCACATCAATATGGCGTTGCAGAGACTGCTGTGGACATGCTGTCTGCCGGCTCAGACCTGGCGCTGGATGCTGAGGACACAGAGGGGACAGCAGCAAGGTGGGTTGGGATCATATGATGGGGAAAGGGGGAGGGGCACGGGTGGCCCTCATGTGTGTTGTGGACATGACCTTCCTCCAGGTGTTGCTGGTTTTCTGTTGGGGCACATTGGCACTAGCAAGGCATGGTTGTGGCTGTGTGCATCCTCATCACATCCTGAGGTGTGCTCCTACATCACCACATCACCGCCGCAGGTCTCGGGATGGTGGTGATGACGAGGCCAGCTCCGCCCCCGCAGCTGGTGGCCAGGC
The DNA here is from genome assembly GCA_032358255.1 of Heterotrichella gracilis. Lineage (NCBI taxonomy): Eukaryota > Xanthophyceae > Tribonematales > Xanthonemataceae > Heterotrichella > Heterotrichella gracilis. The sequence continues at coordinate 81,724 of JAULBX010003110.1, forward strand.
CATCGCCATGGTGGTTGATGCAGAGGTGACCTCCTACCTCATGATGGGTGCGCTGTCCCCCCTGCTCAAGAAGCACGCGGTGTCGCTGTTTGAGGGGGGGCGCATCTCGGGGCAGGAGGTGCGGCGATGGGGGGCGCAGACGTGCCCATGATTACACCTTGTGGACTGACTTGACTGCGGCCCAAAACTGACCAGATTCCCCATGCAAATCCCCCTGGGCAATTGATGGTGGTGTACAACAGCTGTCACTGTGCCCCGAGCTCATGCACTGCATCTGCACATGTGTGGGCAGCCAATGTCCTCCCAATGCTGCAGTAACCTGTGCGCCCCACCCTCCTCCTACATCCACATTGCCCATGCGTAGACCAGCCCCTCTCCCCACCAACCACCCGCGTCGTGTCCGAGCTGATTGACAACCTTCAAATATTCATTTTATTTCATTGATTTATGTTGTAAATAATTTATTTTGATTAATCTGTGATTTTATCTGTACGTACATGATTTTCTAAATTTATTACCACCTCTGCTCCTCCAGGTGATGTCCGAGCTGATCAGCGAGCTTCACGCCAGCCTGGCCGCCGCCGAGGCCTTTGAGGGGGAGATGCGCCACCTGGTCACGCACGCGCGTGCACTGGCGGTGGCACTCGACTGCCTACGGGGCGCAGCGGGGGGCCGCCCCCTGGAGGTGCTGCGCAAGGAGTCGCTGGCGGGGTTCAGCGGGCAGCAGGCGGCGCGCGTGCTGGCGCACTCCTACTGCTGCGTGGTGCCGATAACGCCGCTGCCCAACCCGCCGCTGCCGTTGTCGCCGCTGAGACCAGGTGTGGGTGGGTGAGAGGGGAGTGGGAGAGATGGGGGACTCATTGGGGTGTTGCTCAAAGTGCACCGAGTGTACATATGTGTATGTCGCGGTATCATAGGTGGGGTCCACTGGGCAGCAGGCGGCGGCAGGCTGGTGCACTGCTGCTGCGTGGTTGCCGCCATGCCGCTTCACACCCCACAGGGCCACTGTTGCATTGAGGAAGATGGCCATGAGGCGGAAAAAGCAGCGGGTGTTGTGCTTAGCGACATGATGCACCGTGCCACCCGGCACAGCCATGCGCCCACCCCGATTCCCCGACCCCGCCCCTGCAGGCCCCGTCAACTATGGCCCCACTGCGGAGTCCGCCACTCCCTGGCTGCAGCTGGCACTGTACACTGCGCTGGGGGGTGGGCCTCATGCGCTGGTGCTAATGGCGGGCCAGAGGCTGCGCACGTTGCCACCGCAGCTCAAGGTGAGGGGGCGAGTGGATCAGGTGCATGCATTCCAGCAGTTCAGCCGGTGCTCGGATTGGAAGGCTGTTATGTAATGGCACAAGGTAGAATACAAGAACTTGGCTAACGTCTAGGCGCCTGGTTGCTGGTGTATTGTGGAAATGTAACGTTGTAAAACAGCTTTCAACAGGTGTGTTTCATGGCTGCTGCTTTGCAATGAGTCCCTGGTGCTTCCACACCAGTCCCACCTTTGCCCAAGAATGGGCAATGAACCCTGAAGACGCTCAAACTCCAAAACACCCGCATGCCTCTCTACTGTCCCGGGCTTCCCGCCCAAACAGTGCCTTAATTTGTAACTCTTGCCCCCCTGCAGGGCGCCTCCCACGTGCTTGCCTGGCCCTGGGATAGCAGTGCGGTGCGCGGGGCGTCTGGCGGCCCCCTGCTCTTGGCCCCCACCTACCTGCTGTACATGGTGAATGAGTACCTGGCACGCACCCCCCTGCTGCTGGTGCCGCTGCAGCTGGGGGCGCAGGAGGAGGTGGGTGGGGGAAAGGGGGGAACGAAGTGTTTGGTGTCATGGAATGGAGTGGGGATGGGGTCAGGGGTAAAATGTTGCATCTCGCTGGTGTGGCGACTGCCCCCACTTGCCCCCACTTGGAGACGCCTATGCCTGTCGTGCGCCATGTGACATGCTGCCCTTTGCTTGGAGGATATGCCAAGCTGCAATGTGGCACTGATTACATGGCCTGGGCAGAGCAAATGCCAGGTTGCTGCGAGGCAAAACTCCTGCAATTTTTCAGCACTTGCCTCCAGCATTGAAAAGGTTACCCGTGCTGAGCTGGCACCTACTGCTCTCCTCCCCGCAGGTCATCACTGCAGACATCCCCCTCCCCCTGCCGGCCATACCCCCGCCCACCCTCACCGCATACAACAAGGACAGCGGTGAGGCCACCGAACTGCCCACACCACCCTCCCTGCCCTCCGCCCTCTCCTCCCTGGGTCTGTCAGGAGCCATAGGCAGTCTGCGCATGCTGAAGGTGGCGGAGGAGGGGCCCGGCGGCGGGGGCGGGTGGTTGCCGCTGCACTTTGCGCTGGGACTGCCGCTGCTGCCTGTGGAGCTGTGCGCGGCTGCGGCGGGGCAGGCGGCGCAGGCGGGCTTCCTGGATGCAGACGCAAGGTACGGGTCTGGTTGGCGTGCAGGGCCGTATTTTAGGGTTTAGGTTTTATATTAAGGGTCAAGGGGGCTGGGGGGGAGGGGGTGGCTGCCCATGCATCTGGGTCTGCCACTGTGGAGCTGTGTGCGCTTGCGGCGGCGCAGGCTGGATACCTGGACGCAGATGCAATGTGCTGGGCACTAACGCAGTGTGGCGAGGCAAAAGTACAACAAGAATCAGAGGGTGGGCAAGAAAAGGGGAAAAGGTAACTGTATTTCTTTTATGGTACAAATTAATATTAGTGACAGTGTATATGCCGCACTTTCACGCCAAATGGAAGCCCTTCAATAAAAATTCTCTTGTCATCCTCATGAGAGAGTGGAGCACCAGCATCTCCCACCCTTGACCCCTGCTCCCTGCTTCCTGGGCCGCGCCAGTAGGAGGGTCAGGCCCAGCTGCAGCACACCCCTTGCTTGCGTGCTGCCCCTGGTGCAGTAGCTACTACATCTCCGGTTACACATGAGCAACAATGGTTCTGATAGTGCTGCCACTCTGTGATCCACCCTCTGGCGCCATCTGTTGCATGTACATGGTTCTGCATGGGAATTCCCTCCCAGCCATGGAAATTCCCTCTCCCCCCATCCACAGACGGCGCCAGCAGGAGGGCCAAGCCCAGCTGCAGCACACCCTCCTCGACCTACTGGCGCAGCACAGCGCATGCGCTGACCCAGCCGCCAGGGCAGCGGGGGGCGATGGGGCGCACGCGCCGCGCATACCCACCGCGCCCGCCGCCAACCTGGTGTACGTGCCTGGCAAGGGGCTGGAGCGTGCGCAGCTGGATGGGTGCGTGCAGGGGTGCGGGTGTGGCATGGCGGATGCGGCGGAGTGAGGGTTTGTTTTGGAAGAATGGCCATGGCCCCTATGGGGCGATATTTTCCATAGTATCGACATTCAACATTTATTTTGTACTTAAAATTTGAGGTATATGGTACATGCTAGTGGCAATTTCTCAAGCTGGCGATCAGGTCGTCAACTCAATGAGGGCTGGAATAAGGGGATGATATCCTGCAACAGTGTGCCGTTTTTACTTGACATTGCACTGGTCGACATTGTACTGGACATTGACCAGACAGCTGGCTGCAGCCAGTTGAATGAATGGAATGGCGGCAGCTACATCTTTTGACCTTGCCGAGTGTGTTGACGACGTATGACATTGTTTACGATCAGTGTTACCGTTAATCCCAGGCTGAAAACAGTCTTGATATCACATGGAATTCATTGCAATTGCAATTAAGTAAAGCAGTGCTTCAGAATCAGATTCTGCTTCAGTTTATGTTACCGTTCCTAAGTACCCTGGAAGTTCCAGTTGGCGAAAGCCAAACGGCAGCTGGGAAATTCAATGGCATTGCCTGGCATTATCTCAATGTCACTGGTACGCATAAGCTATAACTTCACTGCATAATTTCACTACTCCACCTCACAGGCTCAGAGCCTTCAAGAGTCTTCAAAACGGCCTAATCAACGGTTCGTAGTTGACAGCCTAGAATACTGGTGCATCGAAATTGGTTTTTGCAAGCCATGTTCCACCCCCTTCGGGCACACTATCCGATAAGCAAGCATCCTTCTACTACTTCTAAAATCCTTGGGATTGAATCCTGTTCAGTTCGTTACCACTCTTATACGCAGTAATAATATTACCTAATTATTTCGGCAGCTACACTACATGACCACTCATACTTTGGTCTGACCAAAGTACAGGCTGTACTAAAGGGTAGGCAACACTCTCAACATCATTGTGGTATGAAGGCATTCCACACTTATGGTAATTGGTATGTGGGTTAGCATTGGAATTCAACGCAGCAAAGCGGCAATACTCCCCCCCCTCCCCCTCCCTGGCACTTTCTCTTGATATCAGATTTCTCACCAAACTAAGTGGCATTGACATATATGCCAGCTGGTATTGCTGATTATTGCTAATTGTTTCCCCACCCATTACCAGCTCTATGCAACATCCCCGGTAGCGCTATATATTCCTGAAAAACTCAACTCCACACCCCTTGCTTCCAAGGGGTTCTGCCAACACCATCCAGAAACCCTCCCCAATCTCCGGTGATCTATGAATTATCCCAACCCTCCATCAAACCCCGCATTATACCAGATGTCCCTTGTCGCATTATCAACAGGCTGGCAGAGACTGGAAAAGCACTGCGTAAACTTGACCTAAGGCTAGCAGCTGGCATTGCTGATCTAGCTGTACTGATGCGAAGCATATGCCTGTCGCTTGAATGGTCCTGCCAGCGGCCCTAAAGTTGCCTATCTAAATACTCTGGTCCAGATGCGTGCGCTGCTTCGCCATGTCTTCCTGGCACCCGCGCACTGCCTGGTGCATGTCCACAAAGATCCAGCTCTCGCCTATCCTGTCTCGCAGATGGGCCCTCTCCAGCGCCAGGATGACTGCCTTGCTGGGGTTGGCGATGGCCAGGCGCACGCCCTGGTCAGAGTACTGGGGGATGATGTCCTGTTGGCAAAACGGGGTAAATCAGGGTTGGGCTTAATGTTTAGGGTTTAAGTGGATATTGTTTCGTGGGCACAAAGTGATGACACAGTGCATTTGCCAGGGGGACAGGCAGGGGGGCTTTGACAGTAAGATTGTTGCCACAGCAAGAGCATGGCATGCCATGTTACAAGCAAATACTGGATGGGTAGGTGCCGGGCAGAAATGTAAGGCCTAGCGTTCACTTTTAGCTTTGAGCAGTGTGCGATGGCAGGCGTGGGTCAAGGTTGCTGCAGTGGGTTGTGCTTACGTTGAGCCAGTGCACAGCACTTGCGTCACATGCATGGCCACATGTTCAGGTTGAGCATTAAGGTTTAGGGTTTCTAGCACGTACGTTGAGCCAGTGCACAGCAGTTGCGTCTATGTCAGTCACTGGGGACAGGTCCAGGATGATGTACTTGAGCTCGCTGGTGTCATCCTTGCCCACGTTCTGCTGGTACCGGGCCTCGATGACGCGCAGGTGCTTGCGGATGGGCTGCGCAGATAAAGGCAGGCACGCTGTCAGACTTGCTTGAAGTGCATTTGCTTACCCGCAGTGGTCAATAACCTTTGATATGCGGGACCTATGTGAAGCAGCACTTGCTTGGCAAACAGAAGTTACCATGAAACAAAGCCTTGATGGACAGCTGCAGGTGGTAAAGGCAATTACTTAACTCTCATTTACTGTATCAACTACCGTAGTTCATGGAGTGCATATGACAGCAACGCATTCAATTTTTTCTTGCCATTTGTTAATGACAGACTGCATAGTCACTCTGCAGTCTGGCCTTACAAATGGTCAGGAAAAATTGGAGGCGTTGCTGTCATATGCACTCCATGAAGATTTTATTCGCTCTTGTTTTCAAAAAAGGCTGCACAAGAGAATACGTGCAGCCTATATAGGACCCCCATCCTATTGGTTTTAATTCACTTACGTGCACATTTGCAAAGTAGATTGGCGCGTCGATCCTCATCATGATGATGCCATCAAAGGTCTCGGCCTGGGGGTACTGCTTTGTGCTGCGGTACACGTTGGTCTTGGGCAGCTGGCCAAGCAGCGCCACGTGTGGGAATGCAGACTTGTAGATGACCACCAGCAGGGCGAGGCCAACCGACACACCGATGCCAATCTCCACACCAGCCAGGGCGGTGGTGAGGAAGCCAGCCATGAACACAAGGAAGTCAAACTTGTTCACCTGCAGACCGCATGCGCAGGTACTATGCTGAACATGGAGGGCAACTGGACAACGTATGCAGTGACACCATCATCAAGAACGCTATTAAAGTTATAACTTCATTTTTTAAGGTAGTACCATGGTCGTTTGGAATGCAGAAAGACCACAACATACCTTCCACAATGACTGCTAACTTGGAAGCAACGTTGATCAAACAACAACAGAGTTTCATCAAGCAGTGTTAATGCAACCATTATTTCTATAAATGATAACGAGGGCTAGACCTACCCAAACCACAAAAGCCATGATTAAACAGATCAGCATGCACACCGTCTGCGCACTGCGTGCACATGGTGTGCACACTGAACCCTGCCTCACCTTGAACAGGAAGATGCCTTCCCGCCATTGGAACAGGGCCAGCACTCCAGAGACAATGATTGCGCCCTGTGCGTTGTTTGGCATGTTCCTGAACACGGGCATGAGCACCAGGAGCACAAGCATGACCACGATGCCCGTGACGGCACCCGCTAGACCTGCAAGGGAGAAACCCCAATGAGCTCAGCAATGCTCTTGATGGAGAAAGTATCTGAAGGCTTCTTGCAGGCACGTCCTAGGAGCATCACTTCACCAAACTATAACTTTGTATCCTTGTCCGTGATCAACTTCAACACTCATCAGACATGCTTTCCAGGAAAAACCCACGTGTATATCTCGGGAGCTTTACAAGCACACAAACGCAGTTGCCAATGGTTCAGAATCATTAGATGTACATGTGGGTCTGGTTGCTGACCTTAGGACGGATATGATATTAGGCAGGTTGTTGACCTAGGACAGTTATAATTTTAGGTTTGTGATGAATAGGTGCAGTGGAGGTTTGAGGCTTGTGGCAGCTGCACAGTAAGCACCTGTCTTAGCACCCACATCATTGTTGACAGCAGAGCGCGAGAAGGAGCCGGTGGGTGTGTAGCAGTTGAACAGGGAACCAGCAAGGTTGGCATAGCCAAGACCTGCAGGTGAGGATATTAAGAACTCCTTGAACAAAGGCTTATGTTCCACATGTGCGGAGCAGGACAACAGTGTGGTGGAACGTGCTTTTTCAATTGCCCAGCGCCGCTAGTGCAAGGCTACTGCTTATATGCCTGTAGTGAGGGCCTGTATGCAGTAGATATACATTTTGATCAAATTGCCTGCCAAACATCGAGTGCTTTGCCCCACCACTGATCTCCTGGCTAGCAATGGTTTAGGGTTTTACAAGGGCTTTTTGCTCACCTCTGATTTCCTGGTTGGGCACCAGCTCATACTTGTTGGTGAGCGCCAGTGCGGTGGCAATGGAGTAGGATTCCATGAGGTCCACAATGGTGATGAGCGCAGCCAGGCCCAGCTCATGCTTCCAGTACTTCTTGAACACAGAGTTGGTCAACCAGCCACCAGTAAAGTCAGGAAGGCCTGGATTTACAAGGTTGAAACTGAGTATTGGGTATAAATTGGAAATTTTCCAGCTGGCTAGGTTTGGTTAACATCACTTTAGAAAGACAGAACGGCGTGGAAATCACCAACGTATCATCATTTGGTACATAATCACTTATGTGAGTTCATACTGCAAGCTATTCAAAGTAATTGAAAACATTTGACACACACCAGTGACTACAGAAGCTGTACACATGGCACTCAAGTGGACCCGCTGTGATTGCAGCCTCGTGTGCCAGGCACAAACTGTGACCATATGACGCCTGCAGCCTCACCTGATGGCACCTTGCCCACCACGTAGATCTCGTGCTTCAGGTTTGGCACCACGTTGCCCAGCAGGATGGAGAAGGCGGTGACAGTGAGGGGGCCCAGGGCGCTCAATATCCACAGGTACCTTGTAAAAAGTAATCATATGCTTAGAAAACAGTCGAAAGCGTTTGAAAACAAATTGGCATGTGCAGAATTCAGAGTAAGTCTGGCCCTAAAGAACATGCTGGGCTGCTGAAATTTTCTTTTAAAGCTGAACACAGTTCACACAATCAAAGTCAAGCAACCATACATCGTAATAACCCGGTAGCGTGCGCAACCATTTATTTCCTGTGTTGACAGGTTCAACGCTTTACAGGAACAAGTACATACCTCTTGGTCCTGTGCCACTTTGCAAGGAACTTGAATCCAAACAGAATGACCAACCAGGAGAGACCCATGAGCACATCCCTGTAGTTGACTGACTGACCACCGGTCTCAAACGCGGTGTTCATGTTGTCAAAGATCTCGATGAGGTTGTTGCCCTGGGGGCACTTGATGCCCAGGAAGTATTTGATCTGCAGAACGGAGGGGGGGAAATGATTAGATCTCCCTTCCTGCCCATCTTCTAAAGACTCAATGGTAACATGTACTCAGTACATGAGTCGTGATTGCATGGACACATTCAAGCTCAGGATCCACTACAAGACTAGTGAGCTGGGTTTTACATATAGGATGTATCCGTATACGTAACATATAGAATACAAGTGTACCGAGTCCCGGGGTGCGTGTTCACCTTACCCATATCCCCGATACCATGGCACACACTCAAAGATGTCACTGTGAGTACATTTCAACGAATTAAATTGAAGTGTAGAACACCTCGTACCTGGTTGCATGCAATTATGAGCGATGCTCCCGACATGAAGCCCCCAATAACTGAGTGGCTGAGCAGGTTGGATAGGAAGCCAAGCTGCAGTAGGCCGATGGAAGTGTAGAAGATCCCAGCAAACAAGGCAATCTGCATGGTACCACGTGATAAGTTTTGCTCAAACTTTGCCTGCATAGCATATGACTGAACACAATACCCAGCAAGCGCATGGGTTGGACATGCAAGTCTGTTGATGAATTGGTATGACTGTGCAAAATCTATGATTCCACAGTGGCATGCATGACTCTGTGCGTGGGGAGCTTCCTGTGACTCACTGGCAGTGACTGGAACTGGGACCTTGGGTGTGCGGCCAAATAGTCATTGCAAGTGGGCCATACCTGAACTGCAATCATGTTGTACTGCATCTGTGCCTCTGGGTCGGTTGGCTTGTCTGGATTGCTGTTGATGGGCCCCTCAAAGAAGTTCACAATCCCAGAGTGCAGTATGAGGGATGTGACAGCCACTGGGCCCACTGCCTGCAGTTATTGCAACAGAGCAGGTTATATGAGTATGCAAGATCATACGAAGATTGCACACATGGCATGACAAGGCTATGTCTTGGACCAGTTGCATATGCTAATTGCTGGCAAAGTGTGGAACAACCTGGAAAGGTGCACATTCAGTTGTCAAAAACTACGTGCGACATCTTGTGCCAGTGCCAAGCACCCACTACACCCCCCTGCCAACTGTTGACCATGAACATTGGCTGCAACCCCAGATGTATGGACATAAATCACAGGACTAATTTTCAGCATGCAACAGGAGTTACACAGTGTACTGTAGATACTATATGTTAAAATACATTGAATATATCTACGTAGCCTGTTCTTGAACAAGAGTTGGTATAAGGAGGTTCAGAGCTTACCAGCTGTCGCGATGTTCCAAACACTGCGTACACCAGCACCGGGACAAAGGCGCCGTACAGGCCGTACTGCGAGGGCAGCCCTGCAATGCCCTTGGCGTAGGACATGCCCTGAGGCACCACCATGGCGGCCACAGAGACGCCTGCCAGCAGGTCCCACTGCAAAGGCGCAGCACGAGGCGTTAGGGTTCAGAGCCTAGGGTTTATAAATTAGGGTTTTAAGCCAAAATGATGTCGAGCAAGATGGATAGCGTTTTGGTGTTTTGGGGCAAAGCAGTTCATAAATTTACAAATAGAGGGTGTGCGTACCGCCAGCCATCCCCTTTCGTATCTCGACAGCCAGCACAAAGTAGAACAGCCAGTCCTTCCAGGTGTAGGTGTCAAGAACCACCTTGCCCCTGCAACCAATAGAGGGAAATGGCTCGTAAGCACACGCTTGTTGGAAAGGGGCTATTTTACCGGGAGTGTAAACATTTGGAGCGGCGCGCTTCTAGACAAAGTTGGGTTTCACGTGCCCTTCACGTTTTTCAAGCACCACCCATGCCCTCCTAGCCCTTCACTCATTTTTGGCCAATAACGTGATGGGTGACTCTAGCATATGCTGAACACTCGGGCAACGTACACGATGGTGGGAAGAACGATGCTAACGATACGACGCTGTACTTTGTTGTGGACCGTGCACGTACTTTTAGGCACACAACGTGTGTCAACCCAACGTTGTCAAGGCCGCTGGCATCGCAGCATGTGGACCGGGCGGGAAAACTACTGGCCATGAACTAGGCACACATACACTGCGTGCGTGTAGACTGCTGTAGATGTCTTAAAATCATGCAGACGTGGGCGAGTTCATTGGTGGTCCGAAGCGTGGCGAGCAAGCAGTAAGTGGCAGGACATGCATGCATGCGACTCACTGTGCCTTCTTGTTGGTCAGCCAGCTGACGATGACGGTCTGGAGCGGGTCGTCGCCCTCAAGCTCATGGGGCACCCTGTTCTCGTGGTTGAAGGTCTTGCGCGTGAGGTACAGCCGCTCCTCGTCGACCCCAGCCTTGCCGTTCTCGTTCGCCACTTTCGCCATGCCTGCTGCTTTTCCAATCGCCACATTCAAAAGGAAGCCACTAGTGCGGGTGCAAGAGTGTGGGTGTGGGTGTGATATACAGTGTGTGCTTGAAACAACAGCGCTGCAGGCAAGGACGGCCGCCAGCTCGTTGCGTCGTAAGCCTTATTGTGGCCTACAAATCGGGTTGTACAAGTTGAACAAGTGCGAAACTAGTGCGATGCTAATGAACAATCATCTTGCACATGCATGATGCAGCAAACAATCATCTCGAGGATGGAATGAATAAGAAAATGACAAGATTTACATGAAATAAAAAACAATTATGGGGATGCTCTAACTTGGTTTCTCCATCACCGGCATCGGCTGGACCCCCATGTGGCCCCACTTTTGCCCTTCAAGGGTCTCAGACTCAGAAAGGCTTTCCCAAGCTGGGGGCCTGTCATTAGGCGCCGCCTGCAGAAGGGCCAGGCCCAGCTGCAGCGCACTGTGACACTCGTTTTGCTGAAAATGCAGGCGTAGCACAGTGCATGCATGGCGAGCCGCCAACAATTTGCGAGAACCCTGCCCGCCGCATCATGCATACCCCAGGTGGCTGGCAGTGCAGTGGTCCTAATTTCCCCCCATTCCCCGCACTTTCTGGTGATCACTTAGTCACTGACTCCTGGCAAGTTTTAGTTATGCATGCGTGTTGAGCTCTTACAAGTTGAGGAATATCACGTATGATTTGCAGCGTCGCATGACAACCTACCTTGGAACCGTTCTATGATAGGCGAGGCCACTACGAAAACCATATAGCCACTAAGGAATTGAAGCCTCAGAATTGTCACTGAATCAACCGAATTTGAACCGCCATTCTAATGCATCTTGGCCGCATGGTCCACCAGAAATGGTGCACCATATTACGCACATGCCCAGGCTTGCAGGTCCAGGGGAGCAAAACCCTGCCATACATTTCTGCGTAGCAATGGTTCAATCTCGACGTCAACGTATACAAGCCATTCCGGAAAGCATAACTTATAGCTTTGAAGCTGTGGAAACGGATTACCATGTATACCAGGTCAAATAACTTGGTAATGAAAACTCAATGCTGTTGCCACTCTTTCTAATCAGGGTTACCCTTTGTGAGCCCTGGGCTCAGGAGCAACAATGGCACTAACACAATTGTCAGCATGCGCTAGAATTGAAACAACTTTCCACAGTATGGATTTTATGCTCCTTCTAGCACTACGTCACCCCCTGCTGTCTGAACTTTTGAACTACAAAATTGTAATACAGCTTGCCCCACATTGCGGCATCAACTGCCCAATCATGTCAAGGTAAATACAATCAATGGGCAGCCCCACCCACATGCTTTGCTGGCACCAGCTTGCTGTGCAGAAACTCTCACAACCCACCCGTAGCACCCCAAATAACACCGGATGTCCCCCTGGGGACATGGTAACACACTGTGAAACTGCATACGTTTCAGCATGTCATTGACTAGCAGCTCATGGTCCTAAGCCTAGATGTTCTGGTCCTCATGCGTGCGCCTCTGCTGCATGTCTGCCTGGCACCCCCGTACTGCCTGGTGCATGTCCACAAAGATCCAGCTCTCGCCCAGCTTCTCGCGCAGGTTGGCCCGCTCCAATGCCAGGATGACTGCCTTGCTGGGGTTGACGATGGCCAGGCGAATGCCTTGGTCAGAGTACTGGGGGATGATGTCCTGTGGGGAAAAAGGGACGGGTCAGTAAATATGCAGGTCAACATGCAGGGTGTTATACATATACTACATGGGCAGGCACTGTCACTGACTGCCAATGATTGCCAAACACCAGCACATTCAACAGACTAAGGTGCCAGACAGTGCCTGGCTGTGCAACAACTTCAGCCAAACATGGTGTGCGCAACCAGTGAGCAACCTGTCGCATCATGCAGTCCAAGTACTCTATTCCCCTGCTGCTTGCCATCCCAGCAACGGGGCAGTGGACTGAACGCACATGCATGGCCACATGTTCAGGTTGAGCGTTAGGGTTTAGGGTTTCTAGCACGTACGTTGAGCCAGTGCACAGCAGTTGCATCGATGTCAGTCACTGGAGACAAGTCCAGGATGACATACTGCAGCGGGCTGCTGATGTTGTCATCCTTGCCCAGGTCCTTCCCGTAGCGGGCCTCGATGACGCGCAGGTGCTTCCGGATGGGCTGCGCACGGGGGAGGGATTTAGAGTTCAGCTCAGTTCAGCGGGGATCCACAAGGAAGGGTTTAGGATTCTTCCAGATGAGATGCACACAGAGAAGAATATGAAGGCGGAAGTGCTGTCACGTGCATGTGGAAAGATGTACGGCAATGTGCGACTATATAGTCCGGATTGGCAAAGCGCTCTGGACACACATGCAGCTGGGTCTTGCTGAGGCACACATGCAGCCTGCAGAACGCACAGCATGCGGGTTCACTGCCTGCCCACACCCTGCCCATACTCACGTGCACGTTTGCAAAGTAGATTGGCGCGTCAATCCTCATCATGATGATGCCGTCGAATGTCTCTGCCTGCGGGTACTGCTTGGTGCTGCGGTACACGTTGGTCTTGGGCAGCTGGCCAAGCAGCGCCACGTGTGGGAATGCAGACTTGTAAATGACCACAAGCAGGGCGAGGCCAACCGACACACCAATGCCAATCTCCACACCAGCCAGGGCGGTGGTGAGGAAGCCAGCCATGAACACAAGGAAGTCAAACTTGTTGACCTGCAAACCAATTAAGAGTTGGAATTGAGGTGGATGGAATCAAAACAATCTATTCCAGAGTATATTATACTCTGGAATTGAGGCAAGATCCACAATGCTGCATCTGTGAAGTGATGCCAGTCAAGCAACCAACATATAGCTCAACAGCAATCTGAATGCAAGCCCTAGTTGAACAACCACGATGATCCAGGCGTTAGCAACATTCTATGAACCCCTTGACAGTATGGGCGCATGGCTCACCTTGAACAGGAAGATGCCTTCCCGCCATTGGAACAGGCCCAGCACTCCAGACACAATAATGGCACCCTGGGCGTTGTTTGGCATGTACTTGAACACTGGCATGAGGAACAGGAGCACAAACATAACCATGATGCCGGTGACGCCACCCGCCAGACCTGCACGGGAAAAGCAGAGGGAGTTAGCAGGACTGCGCATTTGCCTGGCTGGACAGGTCCTTTTTAGTACAAATGAAGGCCTTGTTGTGGCCATGGCATGCGTTATCAACACACATCGCATGAGGTCCCAGGGGAGTCCATGGTACAAGGGTTGTGACAAGTACTAAATGGAACACATCAGCAAAGCTGTTGGTCCCAAACAGCTCGGCTGGTGAATAGATGCACCTGACTTTGCACCCACTGTCTAGGGTTCGGCTTTTCAGCAGCAGTTGCCAGTGCGCACCTGTCTTTGCACCCACGTCGTTGTTGACAGCAGAGCGCGAGAAGGAGCCGGTGGTGGTGTAGCAGTTAAACAGGGCACCAGCCAGGTTGGCATAGCCGAGGCCTGCAGGAGGGGAAGCACAAGTTCAGAGCAAGCAAAACACCTTTGTGGGCAAAGCCCCATGCTCTGAAGAAATTCCTGCGAGAGCGGCATGGAAACGGACCCTGGCTGTATTGCTGAAATGCATGCAACTACTTCCAAGTTTAGCAGTCTGTGCTAATCATGCTGTACTGCTGAATTGCTTGCAAGTAAGAAAGCAACAAAGTTCAGATATTTGGACTCTGGCTAGCTAAGCACTGGTTTAGGGTTCCACAAGGGCCTTTTGCTCACCTCTGATCTCCTGGTTTGGCACCAGCTCATACTTGTTGGTGAGCGCCAGGGCTGTGGCAATGGAGTAGGATTCCATGAGGTCAACGATGGTGATGAGGGCAGCCAGGCCCAGGATGTTGGACCAGTACTGGTGGAAGACGCTGTTGAACCACCAGCCAGCGGTGACGTCGGGGAGGCCTGCAAGGGGTGTGGAGAGTTGGTCAGGCGATGGGCAGGGAGCAGTGCAGGATACATTCTTGTTACTCTCATTATAAACCACTCTCCAGTGCGGTTAAATTGCCGGGTCTGCACACAACCCGCATGATGACAGATGCACGTGTGTACCCATTCAGTTGATCCCTGACAGCATGAGGAGCTAACCATGGTGGAGGTACAATACAGTGGAATTGAACTCCTTTCACTGTAAATTGTGGCCCTTTTCTACGCTTTTTAAAAGACCTGTGATGGTGACACCCATGCAGCCGCCTCACCTGATGGCACCTTGCCCACCATGTTGATCTCGTTCTTCAGGTTTGGCACCACATTGCCCAGCAGGATGGAGAAGGCAGTGACAGTAAGGGGGCCAAGGGCACCCAGGATCCACAGGTACCTACAATGAGGAGGACATGGCTTTTAGTGGAGTGAGTGACAAAAAAGGTGGAAAAATACACAAATGAAGGACAAAAAATAGATATGATATGTCGATAAAGCTGCATATGAGGACAACAGCCTGAAAATGTGAACAACAGCGGTGGTGACAGGAAATGTTGCAAGACTTGTTCATGACCACAAATACCACTGGATTACACAACAATATGCCTCAAGTGTTGCTGTGACAGGTTCTATTACACACTTCTTGGTCCTGCTCCACTTTGAGAGGAACTTGAAGCCAAACAGGATGACCAACCAGGAGAGGCCCATGAGCACATCCCTGTAGTTGACCGACTGCCCACCAGTGGTGAAAGCGGTATTCATGTTGTCAAAGATCTCGATCAGGTCATTGCCCTGGGTGGACTTGATGCCCAAGAAATACTTGATCTGCACGGAAGAGTGGGAGGGGTTAGCCAATAGTATCATAAACACGGAGGTAATGTACCAGGCTGGCAGGTATTAGCACACTTTAGTTTAATTCTTTTCTCATCCTGCCCTCAAATGATCACAGTGGTCACATGGTATGAAATTACAATGGCAAATAATGGCCGCTAACCCTTGAAATGCAAGTCTACATAGTGGTGGAACAACATCAGTTACTAGTGTATAACCTTCCTTACTTGATTGCAAGCAATGATGAGCGATGCTCCTGTCATGAATCCACCAATGACAGAGTGGCTGAGCAGGTTGGACAGGAAGCCAAGCTGGAAGATGCCAATGGCGGTGTAGAAGATGCCGGCAAAAAATGCAATCTGCAAATAGGAAAACCAAAGTTGGCACGCAGGGCTGTGATAGCTGTGACTGCAGCATATTCAAAGTGTGTGCGTTGGCGTGTGTAGTCTTTGACAGCGTGTGCCATTGGCTCACACTGGCAGATGTACTGTGGTGAAAAATGGGCTTTTTTCGAAAGCTCCCACTTATGCAAGCAGGATCCTTACCTGGACTGCAATCATATTGTACTGCAACTGTGACTCTGGGTCGGTGGGCTTGTCTGGGTTGCTGTTGATGGTCCCGTCAAAGAAGTCAACAATCCCAGAGTGCAGCAGCAGGGAGGTCACAGCCACCGGGCCCACAGCCTGCAAGGGGAGCATGGTTTTTCAGCAGAGTGGGAGTTGACTTGAGCGACCCAGATTGGGACAGTGTGAGCAGCCATGAAAATTATAAACAATTTACCAGACTGTTACCAAGAGCCTGCAGCATTCCTAAGACGCTCTATAAAACTCAAGGCGGTGTGCACACGTCCAAGAGGTGGAACCTCGCAGTGCAGACGCGGGCGCAGACAGCACAGAGTGCAATTGGCAGCTGGCCACTCAGAGCAGGCTGCTGCACTCACAGCTAATTTGGGAATGGCCATAAGGGACAGGAAAACAGCACACGCGTCAACACGTGGGGTTGAGGGCTTACCAGCTGGCGCGACGTTCCAAACACTGCGTACACCAGCACCGGGACGAAGGCGCCGTACAGGCCGTACTGCGAGGGCAGGCCTGCGATGCCCTTGGCGTAGGACATGCCCTGTGGCACCACCATGGCGGCCACAGAGATACCAGCCAGCAGATCCCACTGCACAGGCGCAGCAGGAAGCGTCAGTAAAAGTGCATACAAGGTGGACACAGTGATAAGGGTTTCAAGTTTAGGGTCGCCACTCTTGCACCACCCTGGTAGGAACAGGAAGCGGGTGTGGGTCACGAACATTTGAGTAAAGCGGGTAAAAAACAGCCTTTGATACAGGTAGCAAGGCAAGTTGGCTTCAACAACCAACATTACCAACATGGACAGCAGGGCACAGTCAGATTGCAAAGGGTTGTCCACAAAGCACCAGCAGCACCATGGTGTTCAGGGAGCCGGCAGTAAATCAAGCATGGTGACCAAAGTCGTTCCGTCGAGGTAGGGGGTAGAGGGGTTGCGTACCGCCAGCCATCCCCTTTCGTATCTCGACAGCCAGCTGAAGCAGGGCACAAAGTAGAACAGCCAGTCCTTCCAGGTGTAGGTGTCAAGCACCTCCTTGCCCCTGCACAAATAGCGGAGACGTTAGCACAGCTGGCTGGCGCACGCAATCAGACAAGGTTAGGGTTTGCACTGAAGACCGTACAGGCAACTCAGTCGAACGCTGGGCAACAGGTGCAAGACCATACTCAGCGTTGCTTGTGTGCACTGGTCGTACAATGCGGCTTTGTTTTGCAGACCTTGTGGCGTGTGCACGTGTTATGTGGGGGCGGTCCAAGTAAAACGTGGCAACACACATGTGTACACCTGTTTGCAGCAAAGTCAGACCACTGTGCAACAAGGTCCCCGAATCAACCGCTCGGCATGCACCAATGCATGGGTCGCCAGGCAGGTGGCGGCCAGGGCAACGCTGACTCACAGCCATGACGGTGGTGGGTCTGGGTACTCCAAGCATGCACGCGCAATAAAGGCTGGCACGGTAGAGGCAGGAGATTGCATGCATTCGACTCACTGTGCCTTCTTGTTGGTCAGCCAGCTGACGATCACGGTCTGGAGCGGGTCGTCGCCCTCCAGCTCGGTAGGCACCCTGTTCTCATGGTTGAAGGTCTTGCGGGAGAGGTACTCGTCGACCCCAACCTTGCCGTTGCCGTTCAACGGCTCGTCAACGTCCACTTTGGCCATGGTGCTTGCCGGCGTTCGAACTCGAAGTGAATTCACGAGAGCCGAAACGAAGTGCAAACGTTATTGGGAGATGGAATGCAGTACTACGTGAGTATTATGTGAACACGCGAAGCTGCAAGCAACAAGAGTGGCGGCCGCAGCTAGATGCGTCGTAAAGCTTGGGGTGTGTCACACCTCGTGCATGCCAGGTGCTAGAAGCGACCCTGCGTTGCTGACAATCACCTCGACACGACTTACGAACCGTTTCGTAAGTCTGACAGGTGTACCAGTTGCAACTATGAAACCAGAGGCGTGGCAACCAGACTTTATGGCGTTTCAGAGCCGGGGTTGCGCTGTGCAATGCTTTCAGAGCCGGTTGCGCTGTAAGGAGACAACAGTTGCGCTGTAATGACGTAATTTCCACGCCCACGTGCCCCAACCTGGGGCTGCAAGCTGACACGCCTCCAATGACCCACAACACTGCTTTTCTAAGGGGTTTTAGGGACAAGTGTGCCAACACCCTTGAGTTCGCACTTTGCCCAGGGCGTGTCGCTTTACAGCAGTGGTGGCCACCGCCACATGGCATGGCCAAGTGCCAGTGGCATGCCATGAGCGAGTAGACCTTGACACAATAGACCCTGGCACAACTGGCATACAGCCATGACTGGTGAAACCCACCAGGCACACCACAATGAATCGGTTTGTCTCAAAAAAAGCCGCCTTGCAGGTGCACTGCGCTTCGCCTCGCTTCCTTCCAGTAGCCCTGTGTTAGCCCTCTGCTTCCGAAAGTGGTTCTGTTGTTGCAGCCAGCAGATATCCTTGGTCAAA
The DNA here is from genome assembly GCA_032358255.1 of Heterotrichella gracilis. Lineage (NCBI taxonomy): Eukaryota > Xanthophyceae > Tribonematales > Xanthonemataceae > Heterotrichella > Heterotrichella gracilis. Next base: position 100,228 of record JAULBX010003110.1, read on the forward strand.
GCTGGCAGCAAAATACAAACAAGCGCAGCTGGCAATGCTCCATGGCCCCAACTGTGTGGGCCCACCCCACCCCATGTCACTGCAGCAGCGGCGCACCGCCCCACCACCCCAGTACCTGCACCACCCACAGTGCTCAGAGTAGGGCATCCACAGTGAGTGTTGTACCACCCACGCTAGGCGATGGCAGTCTAGCCACGGTCAACAGGGACTGATCATGGGTGTGCCATGATGCATGGCGGTAGATAGGATCTGACTGGACCTCCAAGGTCAGCTAACCCAACTGGCAGCCCCTATCAGATGAGTGCGGATGGACAGGTGGGGTTTCTGGCTCCCACTGTGGTAGACCAGAGCAACTACACGTACCTTGTCCCCGAAAGCCCTTGTGGCTTCTTGCAGCGCCTCGTCAGCCAAAGGCGCATCCCAAAGCCCCACATCAGTCTCCAAGGGCACCACCACCAGCTGCTGCCTCGACCGCTGACTCTCATCCATCAGCTCTGACAGCAGTTCCTTCCCCTGCTCATGCCCATTGCTGCTCCCCTTGCCCACCAGCACCTGGCGAGTGCCCGCCACACAGCCCACCAGCCACACCACAGGGTCAGTGGTTGCAGGGGGGGTGAGTGACCCTCCCACATACAGGCGCAGCCAGATTGGGTAGCGCGGGGTGGGCGACTTTGCAGGGTCAAGCAGGACGGGTGACTGCAGCAGCAGGAGAGAATTGCATCAGGGCTAGAACAGGTGGCGAGTGCTGCAATATGCAAGGGGTGTGTGCAACGGAGAGGGTGCCCCCCTGTGCGTTGCTGGCAGCACACTGTGGGTGCTAAATTGGGTGTACAAGTAGGGATATGTTTCCAACAGTGTGGGGCCTGTGCAGCATACAACTCAGCGGTACTGCCCATCAGCCGAGCCAGCCAATGCTTTTGCATTATGAAGTGCAAAAACTGTGTTTGTAAAGCTTGAGCAAACATTACCCAACGCTAGGGTTTCCGCTGCGCCCTTGCAAGTCAGAAACTTGTTGCGCAGCTTGCAACAGCACAAGTGCTACCCGCACCCTGACTGGGAAAGCCCAGCACATTTAAAGGGACAAAACCCACCACCGCGCCTGTATCAACAGTGACCTCGCCGCGCGAACCATCCACATCATGCAACTGCGCACGTGCCATCGCCTCCCTGGTTACGACATTTATATATATGATCCCTCACCCTGATTATGATATCTACATGTATGATAGCTCACCCTGATTATGTTTGTGCGTGGCCCCTTGGCGGCCGGCTTGACGCGGTAGTGGCCGTAGGGGCAGTGGCGGCAGCTGTTGCCGCAGCAGCCGCGCATGCGCAGGGAGTCCTCGGTGAAAACCTGGGCGAGGGGTGGAGGGTTTTGGGGGGTCAGGTACCCGCTGCTGATTGCAGCAGGACACTGGCGAGCAGCAAGGGAGGGGGCGCAAGGCCGATGGGGGCCATAAGGCATGCAGCCCTCCCAGATCCCATTTTATTATTATATTCTGTTGGTAATAACTACTTTAATTTAACAAAATTATTTATTGTAGTATTTGCATTTATCCCATACATGCAAACAGTTCTTTAAAAACACGAGCTCGTGTTTGTTAAGGCAATCATACTACATGGCACCCAAAATTGCCAGGCTCACCGTAAACCCTGTAATAGGGTCTGCATAGGTTGTCTCCCCTGCCTGCTGCGCACACGCATGCGCCTCCTCGATTTCTGGTGCCAGGCCGGGGCAGCACCCCACACAGCTGGATGCGCCATTGGTGCCGCGGCTGTTGCTGTTACGGGTGAACTCCTCCAGCCTGCAAAGGAGGTGACCGCACTCAGCCCAAGGCACAGTCTCTCAGTGACAAGGGTGTTGGTGTGGGTGTGGGTGTGGGCCTCTGAGAGGTGGTGCACACACTTCCCTCCATATGGGACCGCTGGGACGTGTTTGGAGGTAAGATGGCCAACACTGAGATCCGGTGTTGACACAGCCATTGCTGGGAACGATTGGCAAAACGCTATATGTCAGACGCACACCAGAATGGGCTACACAGGTAGCTGCTGCCAAACCAGTTCACCCAAACTAATTGGCACTATTTATCACCAAGGTGACCAGAACCTACATTGCGGTCCTTATGTTCAAGCAAATGCGACCCTTACAATTTAGGCAAATCTACGACGTGGGAACAAGGCAAGAACCACCCGACTTTGCCGCCCATACCTGGCCACCTCACTGAGGTCCGGCTGGAAGCGGCGCCAGGGGAACCCTTGGGGTATGAGCTCAGGCTTGCCGTGGATGAGGCCAGCCAGCCACTCCAATGCGTCCACCAGGCGGGGCCCTGGCCGGTTGAACATCTGGTTGCCATCCACCATCACCACACGCCCTTCAGCCACGGCGCGCAGCTGGCGCCTGTGCGAGGTGATCATGATTTGTAATCAGAGGTGGTGATTTAAATGGACTCTGTCGTTTAAACGCTTGTGCAGGTTGTTGGTTGATTTGGTTTTTTGTGGTCTTGTAAATGTTTGACATGTTGCTTTTTAATTGACACCAATTTATTTGCAGCATCGCTCATGGCACAGCGCGCTGGCACTGCTGCAAAAACCCTACCCTGTGGTCTTGGCAACATGCATGGAGGGAATGCAGATGTGCAGCATCAACACCCAACGCAATGTCAAATGAACCCATGCATACCTGGTTGCATGAAACAGCGACAGGTGCAGCATGCTTGCACCACTGCTTATGCAATCCGGCATTCCACAGCTATCACACATGTCATAATAACACTAGTACCACAGCGAGGCGACAGCAGCATCCAATAAGGTACAGTGCCGTAGGTACTCACCACCATGGCTTGCGCAGCAGCACCTGCGCCTCCCTCTGAGTGGCATCCATGTCCAACCCACATGGGCACAGGATGATCCAATCAGGGTCAGCCGCTGCCAGGTCATCATCAGGGACCACAAATGATTTGCCTGCACCTGCGCCCTCCCTGCAGCAGTGATTAAATATACCATTACAACTTGGTATTTTTCAGTGCAATTCCTGTAAGAACGGCCTGTCTAATTGATCACAGCAGATCCCAAAATCCCAGCAACATTTATCGTTGCAAGTTGCATGCATGGCCCCAGAAAAATGCATCCACCGCCAGCATCCACATGCCATGCATTCCTGTCCTTTACAAGCCAATTCTAACCCTAGAGCCAAACACGCTCCTCACCTGGGTGTGTTGAACAGGTGCTTTGCCCCCACCATGGCAATGATCTCGGGTGTCCAATGACCCCCGCAGAACACAGGCTCCAACCACTCAAGGAACGCAATCTGCAGTGGACACATAAAGTTTAGATGAGAGTCTACGCATAATGATGTTGTCATTATCAACACGATGACAATGCTGATCAAATCCTCTGTTTGCCAGTCACTATTTGGCCACAGGTTGCGTTCGAACAACGAGAAAATAATTTTCTAATATTATTTTCGGAGGTTAACCCTTCTCAGTACCTGCGTTGTCCATTAAACAATGTGCAAATGCATGGCAATTGGTCCCATCACGGTCACCATCATCGCCTTACCTAAATACCATGTCTGCCCTCCTCTTTCTGCCACCCCACTCACCGTTGGTGGACGCTCCAGTTGCTCCAGACCACCAGCAACAACCCCTTTCACCCGGTCAATCCGCTGCTGCAATGCTGCCTTTGCTGCCGCGGCACCCTCCTGCAACCCCAGGGCCTCCCCTACCACATCCAGATCGTGCAGCACCTCCCCTAGGGTTGCGGGGTTGAGGTCCACAACCCTAGGAGGTGGTTCTACGCCCAGGGCAAAGCGCTGCACCATGCAGAAATCCACGGCGCAGACTGCGCACAGCGATTGTGTTATCACCACCTGGGGCTGGAGCTTCTGCAAGAGGGGTGTGTCCAACGTGTACAGGCCATCCCCGCTGGCCAGGCTGCGGTTGACTGCATCGTTCATCTGCTGAGATGACTCAAAAAGGTTGATGGCTGCGGTGACGAAGGGCGTGGACAGCACTTGGGGGGGGTAGTCGCATTCGTGTGAGCGGGCAACCAGCAGCTCCCGGCCGCCGATCAAGCACACTATTTCTGTTGCACTGGGGAGCAGGGACACCACACGAGGGGCTGTGACTGCTGCCATAATCGAACCTTAGGTGAGTGTGGTTATCTGGGTGTAGAAACAGCCTTTGAAGTCAGGGCTGGGAGGATTGATGAGTGCTGGGCAGTGTTTAGCAACTGCTGGGAAGGTTCTCAAGTTGTTTCTGGCTGAGAGGCTGGACTATCCTGGACCAGTACTGCAAGAGCGGCCGTATCCTATATGATTACTGCAGGAAGTGTGGTTGCAGCTGCCGGTAGAATCCCTGGCTCACATTTCATCATAAAACCACCTGCAACACAACAATATTGTCAAGGTCGCCAGTAGGCCTAGATGAGGCCAGTGCACTGACACACGCCGTGGATACGCCTGCTATAAGGCACAGTGGCCTGCCAGGCAATAGACACAAACAATCCCTGGATCAAGGGTTAGCAAATAAACCACCTGTAGAACAGCAATATTGCCAGCAATCCTGGATGAGGCCTGTGCTTTGTTCTTGGGTGCAACAAGCCGTGATACCCCTGTTTAATGCACAATGAGCTGTTAGACAATAAACATTCACCATAGTGGTTTAACCAGCACACCCTGTTGCGGCGCCTGCGGGTGTTGCGGCGCCTGCATGCATTCTCCTGTGCCGTGTGGGTGCGGACCCGTTGCATGCATTACGATGGTAGGTGCATTGCAATTTTCCCTACAAAGCTACAGCTACAGCACACGCAAGTTACCATTTGGACGCATGGAAAGCCGCAGCCAGTATCATCCGGCCAGCATTTCGGGTGCTTTAAGGTTTAACCGTTGGTGTAGTGGCCATCGTCATGCCATTGCAATCCATGCCATTGCAATCCATGCTGATGGGCCAACCTTGTGACTCGAGAGACCGTGCCAAGTGATGGGCAGGTGCAAAAACTTGTCCTATGCCTGTAACAGAACCACCCAAGCACCTGGCTTGCTCACGCCCATTGGGTGGTAGGATACACCCCCGTTTATGCACCACACCCCCCTTTGGAAAACATTTTTTCCCGCGACGCAGCGAGAAGCTTTGAAAAGACCGTCCTGGCAAACTTCGTGAACAATAATTGTCTCAAATTGCCATTGCCCATCGGTGCATCGGTCTGTAGGTGTCCAAACGAACTCAATCTTGTAAAACAGAGTGGGTTGCTGTTGACAATCAGCAAGAAGGCAAGGTTGGCGTCCACGAGTTCCCGCGGGATTTCACGGGAGGCATCCAAGAAACCATGGGCCTCCGCATTCGACAAACGTCTCCATTGGAGATGTTGGTGATACTTTACACCATAAAAAGTACGTATGCATTGTAGGGTGCCGTCAGAAGCAAGCTTCGCGGTTGTGTGCCAGGGATCTCCGTTCCGTTGTCATGCTTTGAGAAACGTCCCATGGGTGGCCTCTCTATAGATCTACTCACAATACCAGCAGTCACGCGCATCTTACTGCACACAGCTGTTTAAACATCTGACACCGTGTCCAAATGTTGGGTTGTAACGAGCGTAGCGCCTAGCGCCGCGAGGTTCACACAGGCACTAACTTGGTGGGTTTGCCGAGAGGCCGGCGCCGGCCGAGACGCGGTTTGTGCAGCAATCCTCGCCATGCACGCACTTCCCTTGCAAGTATTGTTCCCATGCGCTTAGCATTACCTCCACATTCTAGACCTTTACGCGCAAACACCCTTGCTTCCGAACTGGGAGAGCGTCTGGAGCGTGTGCCCGAGCGTGTAAGAGCGCTAGCCCAACCGACACACAGTACACACAGCACCGAAACCTGAATAACAGCAACCCAGTTGACGCCTACGCTCTGTGCCCAGACCACAAAGATCTGCATCGAGCGCTGTTACCGGTGCCCAACAAGCCACCATGCATTTCCGCCCTCCTGACTCATCCTTCCTTGTCTGTGCCTCGCAGTTGCCACCAGGGCGATTGGGAGTATCGGGAGGGCGCTGTTCGGGCGGAGAAAGGCCAAGAAAGCAGCACAGCAGCAAGAGGCGGCTTCTCTGAGTCAACACATGGCTGTGACCTCACCCTCCCCGATGGATCCCAGCCCAGATTCCGAGCCTACTTCCCCTACTTCACCCAGATGTGGAAGGTTCGACTCACTCCTCTCTGCTGGGTCCACGTCGCTCAGCTGTAGCCCTCCCCACTCGATCATATTCATCCGGGAGGGGAGGCGGAGCTCCTTTGACGAAGAGCTGAGCCCTGGGGAGGTACTGGCCCTGGAACAGCAACGGAGTGGGGAGGTTGCAGGTGAGCAATATTAATATTTGGCCAACTGGCTCAGGCATGATCCAGCCACCAGTCTCTGCTTCACTGCTCGTGTTGTTGCTTCCACTCTTGAATCGAGCGAATAAAAGTCAAAGGATTTGCTTGCAGAATAGCCCTGGTTGTGTAAATGGCTGATGCATGTGCAGTGGGTGCCTGGATGCTGTAAAGGTTTCAGGGTTTTAGGGTTCAGGGAATTCTCTCAAACCGTATTTGCTGCTGCCAATTACTGTGTGTGATTTGCCGCGCACAAGCTTGGACAATTTTTGCCACGTTGACAATCCTATGACCTGTGCACATAATTATGTTGCTTCTTTCCCTTTTCCAGTTTGTCTATTCATCTAATGAAACCATTCACTGAGTGTATGTGTAAGGCAAGCTGAATCTGGATAGTCATATAAGTCATATGAAAATGATACCTGGTGCCTTAATGACTATGGCCGGCTCCCTGTCACATAAGCATACTCTGCCTCGTCGTCGACCAGCGCCGTCATACTTATTGCTATACTGGTCAGCAGTAAAAGTGATCTGCTCAATTCTTATGTATCATTTAATTGTGTGTGGGTGCAGTGGAAGCCTTTGCTGCTGCGGCAGATGTTGAGCCCCATATTTCTGAGCTGGAGGAAGTTGCACAGAACCTAGACCAGCTGTGGCAGGAGTCTTGGGATGGGGATGGTGAGCAAGTTATTGCAAATAAGAACTCTAACTGTAAACCCTTGTTTGCAGTGCAGCACCTGTCTTTTTTATGTTTGCAGCTGCTCTGCTTCACTTCCAAAATTTGGGCGTCCCCACCTGAGATTTCATAGAGCAGTAGCTTGTTTAGGTCCCCGCTTGTGGCGTGTGGCGAGCCACCTTTGGTATCATAACTTATTTGTTTTTACAATCTGCTGGCCATTGACGGTATCGCAGCACGCTTAAGAAATTTACTTGTGCCCACCTTGCATGATGCGCACTCCCACTTTCTGACTGTTCCGTATTTTGCTTCAGAGGTTGCAGTGGCAACAGCAGCAGAGGTGGCGGCAGCAGTGGCAGTGGAGGGACTAGTGGAGGTGGTTCCTATTGAGGTGGCTCCAGTTGCGGGTGCGGCGGAGGTGGCGGCGGCAGTGGCAGTGGAGGTTGTTCCTGTGAATGTGGCGCCAGTGGTGGCAGAGGCAGAGACTGCGGCAGAAACGCCAGTGGAGGGGCACATCATGGTGGTGGAGCCAGTGACTACATTTGCAGAGAACCTGGTGAAGGTGCCAATGGATTTGGCAACGCAGGAGGTGGCTGTGGATGTGGCAGCGCAGATGGGGATGGAGGTTGCGCCGATCGCTGAGCTTGAGGCAGCAAACCTTGAGGTGGTGGTGGCTGAGGTGCCATTGCAGATTGCAGTGGAGGTGGCGGCACAGGAGGAGGCAGTGGAGGTGGTGACGGTGGAGGAGTCAGTGTAGGTGGTGGCAGTGGAGGTGGACATGGGGGAATCGGATGGCCTGGTGCCAGAGCAGGTGGTGTTGGTGGAGATGGCGATGGGGGTGCTGGAGGGCGTGGTGGCAGAGCAGGTGGTTGCGGTGGAGGTGCCAGCGCAGATGTCGGTGGTGGTTGCGCCAATCGCTGAGCCTGAGGCACTGGACCTGGAGGTTGTGGCGGTGGGCGTGGCGATGGGGGTGCTGCAGGACGTGATGCCAGACCAGGTGTCAGAGCAGGTGCCAGGTCAGGTTGAGGGGATGGCGGTGGAGGTAGCGGCACAGGAGGAGGCAGCGGAGGTGGTGGCGTCGGAGGCGGCCGTGGGGGTGCTGGAGGGCGTGGTGCCAGTGGCTGTGCCATCGCAGCGCCAGGAGGTGGCAGCGTTGATGGGCTTTGGCTTTTCGTATCTGGAGCAAGAAGGTGGGTCCTACGATGTACATGTCTGGTGCACACTCTTAGGCAAGCTTCCCAGTTATTCCCTGCTACTGTGCACTTGTGGACCAACGCCCTTGTGAAAGCCCATGCTGCCTTTTCCTGCCGCATGAAATGGCATTGAATGTTAATAGGTGATATTCATATAGTAGAAACAGCGTTGTATGAATACTACTTATTTCTCATGGCTGCTGCTTTGCAGTGATGGCGTCGGCAGTTTCGGAGGCGCCCACAGCATTGGCGGAGGCATTAGCAGCAGGGGCGCAGGTGGAAGCAGCAGCTGCAGGAGTCCCAATGGGTGTGTGCGAGGGTGCAGTGGCGGAGGCACCAGGACCTGCCCAAGGATGGAACCAATGGGCGGTGATGCCAGGCCCCCAGGAGCCTCTCAACCTGATGGCAGGGCTTGCCCATCAGGAACCACAAGGTGGGTATGTGCAGTGATCACCAATTTTGATTCTAGGCCCTCAATTGATCAGGCATATTGTATGTAAATGCAATGGACTGTTCATAAAACTCTAAACAACAGAACCCGGAACCCTACACCCTCTGCGATGTAGTCAACTCCAACAGTGGCGCTGGCATGTGTGGCGCTACCTAGCATGTGCTCAACTACCCCTGGCTGTTTCCCGAGAGTGTTTGCATGTGCAGGCATGGAGCTGCTGGAGGCCCCACCAGCACAACATCAGCCCAACTTCCCAGATGTCCCAGCGATGGGCCAGGAGCTGCAGTTTGGCCAGGCAGGGCCCCAGCACGAGCACCAGCACCAGCCGCCTGCTCCTCTGGATTTCCCAGCTGGCCTGCAGCAGGCTGTGCCCTTTGACCCCCAGGCTGTGGCAGTCCACCCATGTGTGGCGATGGCTGAGGATGCAGCCAATGACCCAGTCGACGGCGCATTCTTCCGTGTGCGGGGGGGCGCGGCTGTGCGTCTGTCACGGAAGGAGAAGGAAATCGTGTCGATGTTCTCCCCCGAGAATATGGATGCGCTCAGGATGGTGCAGATGCTCGTCATGGAGAACGTCCTGAAGCGCGCCCACGCCCTGTCACCCCATGAGTTCCCCTTCTGCACGCGGGGGGACTTTGCCTTTGTCCAGGTGCTGGGCGCGGGCGCGTACGGTGAGGTGCACTGGGTGCGCTACCGGGGCGTGGCAGATGCGGCGCTCAAGGCGTTCAACTCGGTGCGCTACGAGGCCACGCGGGAGGCCTTCTTCAGCTGCCTGCTGAGCGGCTGCCCGCATGTGGTGGGCCTGTGTGGCGTGGTGCTTGACTCCCAGGGCTTTGTGGCGGACACAGTCATGCCCCTGTGCCAGGGCTCACTGGACACATGGTGGAGGTGCGCGCTGGAGCTGTTGGCTTGATGCTTGTCCAAAGTGTTTGCATGCTTGCAGTTTGAATGAGATTGGATAGTGTTAGAATCAAGGGATTCCCGGCACTCCAAGTTCTTTTGTTTAACAATTAACTTTTGATTTATTATATATTCTTTAAAGGACATAAACAGTTGTTAATATAAATTTCCACGCAGCCAGTCCTGTTTATTTATTCATATTCTCCCCATGTCAGCCTCGCCTGAGGGCACCCTGCACACGGATGGCACCACCTTGCAAATTAATCCAGTTGCATCTAGCGCAATGCCTGCACATGTGCACATCGCACAAAACTACACCCATGCAAAGTCCTATATGCTGAGTGGTGGTGCCCACATGTGCAGCTTGTTGGTATCCGAGGCTGCCCCCAAGCTGCAGCTGGTTTTCAAAGGCATGTACGCCTTTCCATCAGTCGCGGACCACGGCATGAGCCAGGCGGAAGCCAGGGAAGCGTTCAAAACCCTGTGGCCCGTCATGCTGCGCGCAGCGCACGACATCCTGGTGGGCGTGGCGGGCCTGTTTATCCTTGGGGCCGCGCACGGGGACATCAAGCCCCAGAACCTCATGGTGACCACATCAGGAAGCCTGCTAGATATTGGGGTCCACCTGGGGGATCTGGGCGGGGCAGCCATCTCCAACCCCAACACAGGCTTCATTCAGACAACGCAGTAAGTAAAAGTTCATCTGGATGTTGGAGATATTATGTTCTCAGCATTCACGCGGGGCATTCACCTTGAACTGTCTGCACATGTCGTGCCTCCCCTCAATCAAGCGCAGCTGAGCGAGATGCAACAGCCCAATACCTTCAAACCAACACCATGCACACGACATGGTGCAACCAGGTTGAATCCTGGCACACGTCCCAAGCCTGCCCACTAACCCAACCGTCTGCCCCATTGCCGCAGGTGCACCACTGGGTTCTGCGGCCCTGAGGTGGACGCAGGGTGCTGCCTGGATGCACAGGCATCGGACATGCACGCCGTTGGCAAGACCTTGGAGGTGATGGCAAACTATGCAGGAAGGCTGTTTGGCCTGGCTGGGATGGAGGCAAAGGAGTTTTTGGATTGGTGGTGGCGGCTGGCGGATGACTGCACAAAGGCGAACCCTTCCCAGCGCCTGACAGTGGGTGATGCCCTGGAGAGGGTGGAAGCAATGGCCCAGGAGTTGGGGTTGGTGCTTGGCTACTAGCTGAGTGGTAGGCTCTGGCATTGGGCGCAAGGGTATATCCCTGAAGGGACGGGGTGCCTAATTGTACGTTGCAGAGCTTGGGAGGGGCTGTTCTGGGTCGAGAGCTATAGTTTATTCGATCCATACATGGTCCAGGCGCCTGTCCAATGGTGATAGTTTTTGCATACAAGCCATGTCACCTCTACGTAGCGCGCCTGTACAAGTCACAGCTGGACTGCCACCTTTGGACATTTTCTTTTTGAAGTGTCACTTAATAATATTTGACAGTTGAACGAACCATCTTGGGTATAGTATACCACCCTCAAACGCTATCCTCATCAAACATCTAGTGAAACATAATAGGCTACAACAATAGGGGGACAATGTACAGAATCTAATTTTTATTACAAACGATCTGATCAGCAAATATACTTTTTAGTATAAACGATTATCTGTGGCTGTTGGATGGTCACTGTGACAGAAGATCTTCTAGAAGAGCATATAGGCTGTAAGGCATGCAGAAATTTTATGCTATGAGGTGATGCATCAACAAGGCGTTGGACTATAGCCATATATAGTAAAACATATTTACTATATAGCTATAGTCCAAGGCCTTGTTGATGCAACTACGCATAGTATGAAATTTCCCCAGCTGTAGCCTACACATGTAGGAGGTGACGTTGTGCATTGTATATACGCTTCCAAGGAAATCGCTGAAAATCAAATTGGGCAGGGCACATCATTCTGTCAATGGCTGCAAACCCATGTGCGGGGCTAAGCGCATTGTAATGCCACTGGCATCGTAGCATCATAGGATTCACAATGCGGCATACCATTGTTCACTATTATATTCATTGCCAAGAATGCATTGAACATCAGGCAAAATATGTACATGAAAATTAGACTTGAAAACCACCTTGGTTGTTTTCAACGTATGGAGCGCAGCTTGATGATAAAATGCTGGCCATCAAGCGCAGTCATGTACAATACTAGTCTTGTGGGGTCATTAATGCGCAGGTGCAATATTGCACCAGGACCACCATTGTCCTGCGCATTAGCAATAGGCACATACGAACATCACTTGGTTTTCATTAGACATCCCTTCCATATATGTCATGTTCGTATGTGCCTGTTGCTAATGTGGAGGGACAATCACCCAACACAGCTTGGATTAGCACCCTGCATGTGCCCTGAAAATATCAGATTGCGCTGCTCTTCTGCTTTGATAGACCCCACGGGCGGGTACACCAAGTGTGCAATTAGGCGCCTGATTGTGCAATTAGGCGCTGAACCTGAAGCTGGCGTGGGACGTGTATGACCCCAGCCAATACCATGCATATGCCATGCTGCGGCAAGGAGAGCTGTAGTTCTGAGTCAGCATTTGGTTCTGGTCCAATTCTCAAGAAGTCTTGGTTTGCTGTGGGTCACCAGGTCACAGGCCCGTGAGTGTATGAAAACGCAGATGTGGAGGCAATACCGGTATATTTTACACTCATGAAAATTTGAGGTGGCAAGCATGTAGATGAGGCGCCAACAGGGCGTGGTGTGTAGGGGGACGTCGCTCCTGATACAGTTGTTGTATGTTGGATCTGGGTATGCACTTTTAGGCCGCTTATGACTAAGGTATCTACTCTATAAAACCCACGGATCATGGTATATGAATGCAAGTGAACTTCATTGTTGAACGGGGAAGGTCAAGCAGGCGAATCAACCAGGTTGGCACACAGGCAAAATACCTGGGGTAGCAAGGGAGCGCAAGACCAAGCCCAATTCTATTCCAACGCCTACAGCCTGATACCATACCTGCAGAGGTAGCACACGTTGTCAGCAATATAGAAGGCATCAAGTGCTCCACCCGTTCTGCAAACGCTAGCGCCTCTGTGTAGATACAAAGCCAGCAGGAATAAACAAATAAAAACAATAAAGAAAATGAAAACAATAAGTGATAAAGCTCTGTCAAGAAGGTGACTCAGGCCCTTTTATACCGAACATGAGAAGCCTAACTGCATAGACTAGACTGAAACGTTTGTGAATCCACTTCTGCTACCGTCACACTCACGCTGTTATCGTCTTTGAAAGAGTGTAGCCTTATGTCCCCTCAACGGAAAGAAGTACACACAGAGCAGCCAAGAGCACATAACCCTTCTCCACCCCCCCTAAGCCTTACGAAGCAGAGGTGACCCGGTATGCCAAATAGGCAGACGATGAGCAGGTGAGATGCTGTACCTAGCAGCTCACAAGGCATCCAACATATGCACATATGCATGCATGCATTCTATCTGCTTTTCCCGTTGTCCCGGCCAACCAGTCCAGACATGTCCGGACCACCTTGCTGACGTCTTGGCCCGCCAATCTAGTCATGACCCTATATACAGCGTCCGATTGCTGTCTGTACCTCGCCTAGTCGAAGGCAAGGAATACTATACTTGGTGCTAAACTGCCAGAAAACACACGCCTGCCACATGCTTTGCCAAATTTCCAACGTTCTCTAGTCGGTTTTTGTCAAAGCAGTACATCTTGTCCAGTTGCAGGTTGTCCTCCTGGACGTCTGAAACGGAGCACCAGCAGCTGCTAGTGGTGAGCTAGCCTTTCAGGCTCCACTGGCAGCCTCCCTGGTTATACCAGGGGAGAACAGAACTGCAGTTGGGAACGAGGAGGAGCGTCTCTCTGCTCTCTGAACCACACAGGAACCGTGGCCTAGAAGCATGGCTCAACAACAGAAGGAAACGAGGTGAGCATCCACCTGGATGGTGGTGAGGCATGGTCAGCATCCACTAGGGAGTCTGCGAATCACACAATAAAGCCGAGGCACACATGGTTTGCTGGGTTATACAAAGAGCTGGATCTGACCTGTACGTTTTTACAGATCACACACACCACTAGGCACTGAAGTCAACTATGTCAGACATTGACCCGTTTGAAGTGTGGTGCTTGCTCCCTTGATGTGTCACTTGCACCTTGAGGGAGCACATTGGAGAGCTGTAGGGGTAGGGGTCGCTATAATTTACTACAGACATACCCCCTGGCATGCAGTGCTTCTGTGTTGCTGTGTGCCTGAGTGTGCAGTCCCCTGCAGGTCGCGGCAGCCATGCCCAGAAATTGGGCCCGGATGGGAAGTGGAGGTTCATGGTGCCCCGCGGACCAGCAGGCCAAACTTGGCAGCGTTTGTGTACATCTCTCCTTCGGAATCGGGATCTGACGGAGGCAAGAGTGTCCAGCTTTCCAGCAAAAAGTGCGTCCATTCTGCCCCCACTCCTAGCACGACAGTGACGCATTGTGTTGGTACAGACAGGGTCCTGCTCCTGCTGACAATGCCCCATCCTGTAGGAAAGTGATAGCCTACCTGGAGTCCCAAGGGAAGCAGGTGTACGACCCAGCCACGTTCCACAGCCGCCGCAGCAGCCCTTTCATAAAGCAGAAGAAAGGTGCAACAGAAAAGAAGAACCAGGTCCAGTCATACCTGTGGCGGGATAGTGGCGTATGCAACTGTAGGAGTTCCCAGTCAGCTGCCTGACCTCAACCCTGAGATCACTACGCTACACTACATTGAACCAGCTTTGTGTCTTCTGTTCTGTAGGGTTTTAGTGTGGTGTGCACATGGGTATTTAGGCCCATTCCATGGTACCCTGCACAGCATGCATAGTATGGTCAAAGGCACGATGCACTTCAATGATCACTACCTGCATCTGCAAAAGCTAGGCTACTAGACGCCACGGCATCTGACAGGGCTAGCCAGGGAAGCGTCTGTCATAATATGCTGCACTGTGTTTGCGTGGGATGCAGCACTGCAATCTGCCAACCGAGTCTGTAGCATGACTGCAACTCCCATGCCTGTAGGCAACAGTGCCCCAAGGGGCCCGCAGGCACTCCCGCAAGTGTCTCAGAATGGAAACAAGAAGCGTGCGCCCACTGCAACGCAGCAACACAAGCGAAAATATGGGCATCAATTAAGCCCCACGGGGAAAAACCCTAAAAGGTGCCAATTGCCTCCTGGCCATGCACTGTAGTCTGTAGACTTGAAATGTACAGTGGTACAGGGTCATGCAGCAATGTAGGCAAGCAGCCTGGTGGACTTGCAAACAATTGATCACTTCCAAATCGCTGTTCACGGGTATGTCGGATGAAGGACCAAACAATTGCTGGTCACCTGTCACCTGTCAAAAGTTATTAGAAATGATCACAGGGGCATTCAATCATTATATCGAGAGATTCTCAATACCACTCAATATAGTCAATGTGCAGTGGTTGAAAGTCCAGTATAATCTGCTTGCCGGCCCCGCCGCAAAGGCAAGGTTGAATTTATTTACTTATGTATTTATATATTCATTTTCCGCTTGCAGACCCCGCCGCGAAGGCAAGGATACATCTCAGGCAGTGCGGCCGGGCTCAACACCCACTACCAAGCGGGCTGTCGGTGTCCAGAGCTTGCCTACAACTGCTTTGCCGTGGGGATCCCAGAAGGTCCCTGGAGTGCGACCGGTACGTGAGTTGATGCACTGGGGAGTTCATTGTAGAAAAGTGAGTGGACAGGGAAACAATGCCATTCCTCTTTGCTTCTACTCATCTCATAACCAGACTCCTACTTCTACCCATCTCATAACCAGATAACTCTGCAATGACTACAAAACATTCATGAGATATAAAACTATGGCAGTTGGCCTCCATCAAACAGGTTGTAAGGCAAATTTGCTTGGGGATTACGACTAATCATCCCACCACTCAATGTGCAGCCTGGCCGGGTAGCGTGTGGGTGCGGCAAACTGGATTGCACTATGCATACACACATCTGATGGGCCATCGCACCAAAATTTGGACTGCGTGCTTGATGAGGGTGCATACGGTAGTAGGCAACGGAGCTGTCCCTACCACTTGATGCTCCCTTGCAGCTGGTGCGCAAGCAGCGGACATCTCTGCTATCGGCATTTGTGCCGCGGGTAGTGGCGGACGTCCGCAGCGGTATGAGAGGTGGAGCAGGCGCTGCGCCAGGGGCAGGCAGGGGCGATGCTACCCCAGCTCGAGCAGCTGGCGTGCAACCCCTACCCTCCCAGGCACGCACCCTACCATCGCGGCCACCACATGGACCCCAATCGCAACCGCCCCCCCGCATCCCGCAAGCACGTGGCATCCAGCCTGGTGGCCGGGATGAAACTCCATCACCGCAGCAGGTGCCGCCACCGCCATCAGCCCTCCCAGGCCTCATGCAACCACCACCACCGCTGTCAGCCGAGCAGGTGCGCAGCGCCCTTCCTTGCCTGAGCACATCCCTGTCTGGTGTTTCTTGAACACAAATTGGGCCTGGCTCCTCCCCATGCCACAGCCACCTAGTAGACTTTCCCAACTCCTGCCCCATGCCTCCTCATCGTCTCCCACTTGCTCCCATGTGCTTTCACGTTGGGCTGTACACTGCACTTTTCACCCTGCTGCCCCAAATGCAGGATCAGGAATTGCAGCAAGCCCTGAGCGACACATCTGGGGTGGGGGCGGTCTACGAGCTGTACAGCAAGGCCTTGGCAGCTGTGGATGTGCATGAGAGGGCGTGGGAGGCGACGCAGAGCGAGGTTGCACAGCTGCGGGGTGAGTTGGAGGGCGCACATGAGCGGGAGCAGCAGCTGCAGCAGGCACTGGAGGAGGAGCGCACACGGAGGGTACATGCGCAGGAGGGGCTGGCGCGGCTGCTTGTTTCGCACACTGTGGCGCAGGCGCAAGCGCCAACGCCGGTGGACGCTGCAGCGCAGCTGGAGGTGCAGGAAGGGGGTGCGCCCACGCAGGATGCGCTGTGCGCAGCAGAGGGTCAGCATGGCAAGGATGTGGCTGCGCTGCAGGCTGCACAGCTTGAGGCCCGCCAGAACCGCGAGGCCAGGCAGGATGCCGAGACGCAGCTGGCTGAGATGGTGGAGGTGCACCAGGCTCTGCAAGCCAAGCTCCAGCTGCTTGAGCACTGTGGGAACACAGAGGGCGACTCGGCGCTCACCAGGGAGCAAGGTGTGGGTACATCTGTGGCCGCTGGGCAGCACCAGCTGGAGCCGCAGGCTGCCAGTGACAGGATCAGGCAGCTTGAGGAGGAGTGCGAGAGGCTGCGGTGCATGTCAACGATGCCAGGTGTGCAGGCGGCGGAGGTTGACGACGACAGCCAGCCTGTGGTTGAGGCGCTCACGCTGGCTGTCAACCGCTCCCGAGCACAGCTGGCGGCACAGGCAGCTCGGCACAAGAAAGAGCTGGAGGAGGGGGAGGTGCTGCGCGCTCGCTTGCAGAGTGAGCTGGCCGCAGCCAAGGAGGTAGCAGCAGAAACGAGCACGCTCTTGGCAGACGCTGATGCCCAGGTGAAGGAGCTGCAGCGAAAGGTGAAGGCAGCGGAGGGACGCGTGCAGGAGTGGTGCAACTCTGGTGAGCTGCTTGCTGAGGCCAGGGTGCGCATCATGCAGCTGCTGCAGGCCCAGGCGCAGCTGCAGTCACGGGCGGAGCGCTGGGAGCAGATTGCGGGGGAGCGGCAGCAGCAGGTGGACACTGCGGACCAGGAGATCAAGCAGCTTAGAGCTGCCCTGGAGGCGGATGGGAAGGGGAGAGGGCGCCAGCAACCGGGCAGGCCACCCCGCTGCCTGCGCAGCCCTGTGCAAGTCAGTGCAGCAAGCGGGGTAGCCACCAGGTTTGCTGATGCGATCCGCCGTGCGCCGCCAGCACTGGGATCAGCAAGCAAGTGCCAGACCCTGCAGCAGGCAGTGCCCATAGCCAGCAGCAAGGCATTCTCCATCCGTGCGGCAGTGCGGCTGCATGAGGAGGCAGAGGGTGCGTGCATGTGCGGTGAGCTGGCAACAAGTGTTCTGCCAGACTACAGCAGGGCAGTGCTGTAGGCAATGTGGTGCACATGATGTGAAAGGTATAATATGATCACGATCTGTGAGATAATGAGGATGAAAGGATTGGTGACAGTGATCATTCAAATCCACAATACTGCTCGTTGTCAACAGGTACTTTCTGTCAGCATGTGGATCCAATGTGTGTTTGGCAAGAAACACGAGAAGCAATCAAACCACGCAGCTTTGTCTCTTAACAGTGTATGCATGAAACCCCACCCCACGCCTTGCATCATATCTCATAGCTGTTGCTTCTTTCCCTGCAGAATCTGCTGCCCAGGTGGTCCATCTGCAGCAGGAGTTAGCATCCACCCAAGCAAAGGCCCGAGCCGAGCACGAGCGTGTTGCGCTGGTTGAGGCCCAGCTCAAGGTGCAGGCGGAGCAGCGCACGGCAGAGCTTGCGGGGATGCAGCAGATGGTGGAAACCCTCAGGGCAGATCTGTCGACATTTGAACCTTTGTTGCGATCCTTGCCCTCGTGAGGATGCCCTGCTGGTTCACTGGGGCCATGCCATGTTGTCGGGAGGTGGGCTGCCATGTGACACCCTGATCGGGTGAGGTGGGCCATGGGAATGACACAATGACAGGGCCAGGTGACAGGGCTGGGTGCACCAGGCAAGGGCGGTAGGATGCTGGTAGAGCGCAGGGGCTAACTAATTTGGCGCATGCAGACCCTATCAATAGCTAGATATATGGACCGTGACACTGTATCGTGGTGTATCTACAACGAGGATAGTAAGTATTTTATTCCAATTGCAATATCTACATGTACAGCATGATAGCATAGGCCCAGCTGAACTACCCCTGGGGCCAATAGCGAGATTCAAGTTGACCTGTGAGTGGCTGCTGTTCATTGAATGAGGACATGTAATTATTTCGAGGATTTGAGAGGTATGCTGCAGCTGGGCCCTTATATGTTTTATGATGTGTAAAACATCCCCTGACGTACAAGGTTGGCAAGGCCCGGTCAGTCACTTTCGCTCGAGCTAAACAGCCCAACTGATGGGTCTCCCGGAGCACTTTGTCCATATAGCAGTTTGAGCACGTTACAACAACTTCTGGCATAATAACTACTGCAAGCCGTGCACATCTATTGATGACTGACGTTACTGAAAAGGCCAGAGTCTCAGGCTGACTAGGAGTGCCGGGCACTGTCCATGTGGAGCTTGCTACCTGTGGCACACGACTGCTACCGGTCAGTGGGACAAGCTTGGGACGATAGGCAACACCTTCAAGTCGCGGAAAAGAGTGAGTTGATCCCGCTAAGTATATTTCGTTCGTTCTTCAATTTTTGCAATGCTACTGAGAGTCAGTCACTGTGAACACAAGGCGGCGCTGCATAGCAGTCTCGACACTGTCAGACGGTGTGACATAGTGAGAGCAGCCGCTGAAGTAATGAACACGACCCCTCACCGTAAAGCATTCCATGGTTCAAACCTTCGTGCCTAAATAGCTATGTTGGCCAAGGCTGTGGCAGACACTGAGGGAATCCACTTGGCATAAGTCCTCTTTACTGACAGTATGAGTTTGCTTACACATAGCCATGGTGGCAAGGACCAACGTTCTACTGCCAGAGAGGCTCCACATTACTCACGAAGCAGGCCCAGTTGTTGAGCCAGTTGCTTTGCCTGCATGTCTCACCTTGCATGCAAGCCTGAGGATCGACGAGACTACTGTAACAGGGTGCCATTTGGACAGTATCTCAGACTGCCTGATGCAAGCTACTAAGCCAGGGACTGCAGCTCCCCATGAGGAACTGCCGGTGGTGAGCTGTGTTTCAACGGTTGACCCATCCATGCTTTCAATGTCAGCACTACAGTGGCTCAGGCGTGACATGCAGCAGCTCTCACCTGGTGGAAATTCCATCAACAATGGTTCACAGCATTGCTGTTGCCAACGAGATTGATTTCTATGCCCACAGTGCGCACTGCAAGGGTGCCAGCTTACGGGGGATGTCCTGACATGTAGCTCCGTACGCTGCAAAGGGAAGTATGCCCATCCGTTCTGCGCTGTCAAGCTGTATGAGGCGCGTGGGTGGTTTGTCACCGAGGAGGTGGGTGGCACAAAGGGGGTTGCCCTGGGCACAATGGGGTATGGTCACCCTTGCGATTATTAACCAGACGAACCAGCGCACGCGTCGGTGTACGGTAGTGGGGATTGAGGTGGAGGGGGGGATGGGGTCAGGGGATGCAGAAGGGGTGAAAAGCGCAGCGCAAATGCATCATGCGCCGGGAGGGAGAGTGGCAGGTGTTTAACAACTTACAATGGTTTTGAAGTGAGAGGTTCCAGAGATTGGTAAATTTTATTGGAAAGGAAAGTGCGCATGCAATGAACCGTCCGTCCCGTGCGACCTATCCTATATACACTACCCTATCATGTGCAGCGCACATGCGATGATGGACCATGAACCCACACGGCAGGGGTATGTTATGAATACTAGTTAGTATAAAGAGTATACCCCTGCACCGGTGCCCGGTGGGGCGGTAAGTGAAGGTGCATGGAGGGGAGAATATTGCCCTGGTGGAGGGTGTTTGGTGGGTTGGGTGGTCCAAATGGCTTGCGGCGAGATGTGGGTGTGCGACAAGCATGCGCGGTTGGACAGGTGAGTGAAGTGTGGCAAGCGGGGAAAACACAAAAACGGAAATTTCATTTGACGGATTAGAAAATTACCACAAAGCATCGAGTGTAGCCTGCACTTAGTGAGAGTTAGCTGCGGGGTACATTCTCCAAATCCGAATTTAAGTTACAATAATGTAATTACAATTGTACAGGGTAGGTAGCATTGTTCCCACTCCTCTCTTGACCGTTGTTGACCACTCTCCGCAGGTGATGAGGAATCAGCCTTGTACATTCTTCTGTTCTTTCTGTATTGCTAAGGCACAAGCACAACTACCTGTAGCAAAGGAATCCAAGCGGCCGTCACGTGCGCTGAATTTCATCGTGCGGTGCAAGGCTATCATTCCCATTGCTACAACAGGTACTTGGCATTGCCGGTGGCATTGTCATGGTCAATGTCCGGCACATGCAGCCATGGTTGCATGTCACCTCCTGGGTGAAGACATGGCACCGTGACTCAATGAGGTGCCAATATGACATAAGCCACGCTCAAGCACATGCCCATTGTTTTCTTGATGAACCATCTTGCTGTGCTGGATGTGCCATCGTCACTGGTGACAGTATATTACAGCATGCATATGGGTCACCCCGTGTGCTTCGTTCTCATACGGTATAACCTGTCCATATGCTCCACAGGACAGCTACCACATGGACCATTATAAGAAGTAATAAAGGCAATGATATTGCAGTTCTTGTAGATTTGGAACTTATCATCATTACCTTTAAACAATGTCAAAACGTCTTGACACTATTTTCAAACCTCAACTCCAGCGGATTGTACTTCGCAACTCCAGCGGATTTGTACTTCGCGTTGAACCAGCTGTACAACCTATGTCCAAGCTTAAACGGCATACCTATTTTGTACTTTTAAATGCTTTCCATTTCCAACTTGATGGCATCGTTACACTCGCATGCCTTAGCACTCTGGAAAGCAAATTGTACCTCAATGCTGTTTTGAGAAGAAGAAAATTGGACTGTACCTTCAAAATAATAATGGCACATTCACAGCGATTTGGTGAATCATAAGCGCATGACCTGTTACTCAATGCATACGTTTTTCAGATGAGCCTTCCAGGCTGGAGCATGGGCTGGCGCCCCAGCTTGATGCAGCTGCGCCAACGAACAATCAGGCGCAAATATTGGCTGGCGATCCCAATCAGGATGCTGGGCGTGGTGAGGCAATAGAGGCTCCATGTGTGATTGTCAGGCACTAGTTGCCGCAGGCTGGGTGAAATACTAGTGTGACTTAATCATTAATCCCCTTCACATTCTGGGGTGCAGTCTGTTAATAGTGTGAATCAGGCCACAGTGTTATGCAAACATAATACAGCTTTCTTGGGGCGAACGCACTTGACATTGTAACCTGATGCAGCTGCTGTGTTGAAGCCAGAACGTATTGCCAGCTGCAACGCATCACGTGCCAAAGCTGCTGCAACGCATCACATGATAGCATGACTGGGAGTTGCTTCGTGCAGGGAACATTGCCCACCAGACCCTGCTGCAGAATGAGGTGGCTGTGGTAACTGACAGCTCTGGGACGCAGCATCCCAAGCGCAGGCGTGGTCTGATACAGGGCCGAGCACCCAAAAGGTGCGATACTTTGTGCACTGATCAGCCTCTGTTCATGCATTTTAAGCTTTAAAAGCGACTCAGCATCTGTGATGATCAGATCCTGAAGTAGGTAATGGTAAGGCTGATGATCCAAATGCAGGCGATGCTCAAGACGCCAGGCTGCAGTAAGTGACGGTGGCCAGGATGAAACTCCTGCGTTGCCGCCCCCACCACCATTATCTTTTCGGCCCATACTCTTCGACTCCCCAGCCTCATCACTGCCACTAGCTGACCAGGTGAGCAGCAATCTGTATTTTGAAGCGGCATGGCAAGTCATATTTCTACGGTGACAGTAACTGTCACAGCACCAGATCTGGTGCTCAAGCATGTATATTTATCATTCACATGCGATGCATCTAATTCCAGGTAATGTCAGACAGCAAATACCACTGGCTCGGTGCCCCGCAATGCAGACCCGTCAACTGGCACCTGCAAGTGCCAGTGCGCACCCAATTGGAATTGGCATGGGTGTTAGAACAAGTCAGCAGAATGGGCAGGGTGACAAGGTCCGCCAAGACCCGTTGGACCAGGAGCGGCATCAGATCAGGGCACGCCTGGAGGAGCTGGACCGCATACCTCTGGAGGCTGCCCAGGCAAGGATAAGGGAGCATAAGGGCCTGTACATCCAGGCGGTGGCAGAGGCGGATGGTCATCGAAGGGCGCAGGAGGCGGCAGACCGTGAGATTGCACTGCTGAAAAGCCAGGTGGCACATGGGCAGGATCAGCGGGTACAGCTGCAGCATCAGTTGGAGGTTGAGCAACAGCAGTGGCAGCAGGCGGTGGATGGTTATTGCGGGGCGCAGGAGGCACTGGCTGCACAGGTTGCAAAGCTACAGTGTGAGCTGGAGGCAGCGGAGGATGGGCAGGGCCAGCTGGCGGCGCTGCAACAGCAGTTTGAGTATGAGCGGCAGCAGTGGCAGCAGGCAGTGGAGGAAGAGTGCTCAGGAAGGGTGGATGCTGAGGGTGTGGTGGCGAGATGCTTGATTTCAATGCTGAGGCAAAGGCAGAGCTGCAGGAATCGCTGCGGGCGGCACAAGAGCAGCATGGCAAGGATGTGGCTGCGCTGCAGGCTGGCCAGACCAAGGCTCTCCAGCAATGTGTACATGAGG
Source organism: Heterotrichella gracilis (assembly GCA_032358255.1). NCBI lineage: Eukaryota > Xanthophyceae > Tribonematales > Xanthonemataceae > Heterotrichella > Heterotrichella gracilis. Next base: position 123,174 of record JAULBX010003110.1, read on the forward strand.
CACAGCAGGCAGTCGAGGCACATTGTGCTGAGGTGGTTCAGTCAAAGTTGGTCCTGCAATCCAAGCTGCAGCAGCTGGCGGGGAGTGGAATGGCAGGTGACCTGGTGCAGCATGCTGCCACGGGCAAAATTGGCAGAGAAAGGCAGGGCTTTGAGAGGGAGTGTGACCTGCCGAGGTGCCTCTCAATGGTGCCAGATGTGCTAGTGCCCAACGATGACTCATGTGGCAGCCAGCTAGCGACTGAGGCACTTCCACTGCTGGCCAATTGCTCCCAAGTACAGATCGCAGCACAGGCAACAAGGCACAAGCTTGGGGATGGCGGTGCTCTGGGCGCTCCCTTGCAATCTGAGGTGGAAGCAGCAAAGGAGGTAGCAGTTGAGAAGGACAAGTTAGCAGGTGGTGTACAGGTGGCAGAGTTGGAGTCCCGAGTGGGGTCAGGTGAGCAGGTTTTGGCACAGCGGGTGCTGCCGCTAGAGCAGCAACTGGACACTGCATGTGAGGAGGTCAGGCAGCTGAAGGTTGCTCTGGAGACAGGTGTGAAGGGGAGAGGGCACCAGCAACCCCGCTGCATGCGCAACCCAGTCCTGATCAAGGCAACAAGCGGGGCAGCCAGCAGGTTTGCTGATGCAATCCGCCGTGCGCCTCCAGCACTCGGATCAGCAAGCAAGTGGCAGACCCTGCAGCAGGCAGTGCCCATTGCCAGCAGCAAGACATTCTCCATTCGCGCGGCGGTGCGGCTGCATGAAGAGGCAGCAGGTGCGTGCATGTACTGGGAGGTGGCCTGCCATTCACCCGGGTACAACGTGTCATGTTACTGTGCTGCCTGCCTGTACTGGAGCGTGTACTGGCGGCCAGGGTATAGAGCCATGAAGCACTGTGCACATTCTTGCAGTGGATCATGATAAGGTTGTGGTATCATGCCATCTGGGCCAGGCAGCGTTGGGCATTTGTCAAATTGATATGCGCAACAGCGCAGAAGCACCACTTTGTCAGGGAAACCAAGTCTGTTGGTATTTTGTTGACGATCACCGCATTCACATGATTTTTCTTTTGTCCCCGCAGAATCCTCAGCTCGCGTAGTCCAATTGGAGCAGGAGCTAGCGAGTGCCAAAGCGCAGGCGCACTCTGGCCGCGAGCGCATTGCAAGCAGTGCACTGGTAGAGGCCCAGCTGCGGGAGGAGGTGGGAAAGCTCACCGCAGAGCTGAGGGGCATGCAGCGGGTGGTGGACGTGTCATGACAGACCTGTTGCCATTTGCGCAACGCTTAGAGCATTTGGGTTCCTTGGCCATGTGGGGAGGTTGTGATGATGTGTTGAATTTTGGGGCCATGCCATGTTGTCTTAGTTGGGACTGGCATGGGACAACATCACCGGGGGGCCATGGCACAGCAGCGCAGGCGCACGACAGCCCCGGAGGCATTGTGTCAGTGACAAGGCCAAGCTGGGTGCGCAGGCAGGGACAGCAGGGGGCAGTGGAACCACAAGGACAGTCTAAAATTTGAAAATGCAGATACTCTTGCTGGACTCCTGACACCAGCACATGATTTGGACATTGATCTGGACTTTTGGGCCCATTTCATTGGACATTTAATGCATGGTACCACAGGAGCTGCACCCCAAATGATTGGCAGTCACAACTTAATTTACTTAATTAAAATGATTTCACGCACGCCTTCCCTAGGTGGGTATCTGTGCAGGCAACTACAGTAGCGTTTCTCTACATGATGCTCAGCAATTGCTTGAGCTGTACCCACTGTCTTATCCTTCTGGGCCGGGGCGGCAAGGAAATCCACCAGCCATGCCTGGTCCGGTGCAGTCACGAATACTAGCACTACAGTGATTGTGCCACAGGAGGAGTCTTATTGGTAGTGATTAATAAGCAAAATTCCACCATGCAGGCTGGTAGGCAAAGGCATGCCGAAACGTACACAAAGGGGTTCTATTGTATAAAAAATCATCGTAGTAGGTCGGCAGTGAAGGACGCAAGTTGCAGATAAGGTCGGCACCCATCATATCAGTCCTCACGCGGAGACTCAGTTTGTACTTTACATCTCGCTGGATACTGACTCCATGTCATGGTACAGTTGAAAGGCATCCAACATCGAGCAACCCCGTCCCGAATATCGGCAAATTCATGGCTAATGGAGGTTCAGCAACCACGACTAGGTGACTGAACCATGCATCCCCACATCTGCTATATCCTTTTAAGTTCGGCTATCTATTGTTGCGTGAATGGTTTTGCTTAAGATTGCAATAAACCATGCATGGAATTGAGTCTCTACTTGGGCTCATGCATTGTACTTGAAGTATAAGATACCCTATCTTTGGCAAAACAAAGCCTCCTCAGCAGTGCTTGAACCCAGCACACTTGGGCGGCTTGTCCCTGCGTGTAAAATGTTCTCAGTACCAACAAGCATCTCGGAGCCTCTGACATACAATGATAGTGAATAGCGTATGAGTAATATTGGCTGCTCGGTTCTACGCACCCTTGGTTGCATATTGGACCTTCTCTTCTGCAATATCCCTACAGCTTGCTTCCTGGAACTGCCAGCGCTGTTTGCCATTCCTGGGCAGTATCATGGGTCTGTCTCACTGAAGAATTATGACTTACACATCAGACAGAGTCAGAAGCTGAGCTGTGTGTCATTGTCCTGTTGGAATGCTCAGTTACTTGTGAATACCATACTATGGGTGTGTCAATCCCTTGCAGGCTGCGGCCAGACATTGGGCCAGGTTGGTGGGAGAAGGTGGTGCCTCGCCGCGGCCTCGCGCTGGATTGCAAGAAGGCATCCCGGCTTGACAGGCGTTTCTACCCTCCAAATGGAGGCCCTGCTCTGCGCTCCAAAGTGTAGGTCCACTCAATGCCTTGCCCAAATTGCATGGCAGGAAACCGTCTTGAGATCAGTCACAGCGTGCCGAGTACTTCCTGTTTTGTTGTGCTACATGCATGGGCCAGTCACTGTCTAACTGTAGCGGGGAGCTGCGTATGCTATGATGCCGCTGTGGAAAGTGGTAGGACAAGGCATGGACGTTCCGCAGCACTAGTGTTTTTGTATCACTGCCACGCGCAAATGGCCGTGGCAGTGATGCATGATGTGGCAGTGACGTCATTTTCAAGTCATGGCTTGCAGTGCCTCACCACATTTGCGTCACTGATGTCACATGCGCCAGTAGTAGTGGGCGCCAGTCCAACTGAGATATTCTGCCATGAGGTTGCCTACGCCAGAACAAGCAGCACTTGTATAATATATATTATGTAACCTTTACACAGGCACATTGCTACAGTGAACGGCGTTCCAACTTGGAGCCAGCATCATGGCTACGCAGCACAACTTCCCATTGCGGTCACTGTGTAAACCCCTCAATATCCACTCTGGCAGACGCAGTCGTACGCAAACTCATCCAAATGGTACCCCCTACAGTTGCAAATAAAGAAAAGCATAGAGCGCATGGCTATCTCCCATAAGACAGAAGAATTAGGTTGCATGTTGTAGGTTATTGCCTCATTGATTTGTCATTTTGCAGGAGTGTGGAGGCTTACCTGGAAGCCAGGGGTGAGCAGCTGAGTGATGCAGCCTCCTTCCTTGGACCAGCCATCCTGGAAAAGAGGAAGAAGGACAAGGGTGCCACAGCGGCAGAAAATTCGCATGTGGAGGGTGAGTGGCGAGCCCCTTACATGTACACCCTGAATCCTCAACCCTAGCAGCGGTTAAACACCTGTTCAAGTGCCCAATGGGGTCTCCATGTGGAGTGTGCATCATCAACAAGCTTGGACACTGCCGTGTTGAGCCTCAACATGCTGCATGCTTGGTGATGATCACGCAATTTAAAGTAAATGCTTGTACATGGGGCCCCCCACTTCCTGCAAGCCATGCCATGTTGGCCTTATACCGCAGTGCCTGCATCCTGTCGCCGTAAGGTTGCTTCAACAGCTGCTGCAACTGGACTGGGGATCCATTCTTGCAGATGATCAAGCCCCACAGGAGTTGCCCCTTCCAATAGAGAGGTGTGCGCCATATGCCACGCGGCAGCACAAGCGCAGGCTGTGCCCCACCTCGGGCGCACTGCAAGGGCCCTCACCCAAACGGTGCAGTCTGAATTGTCTCAAATTAAAAAATAAAAATTTTCTATTGTGGATATATCAGTACGTGTTATTTTGTTCAATTTCTTATCCGATTAATATATTTTCAATTTTTGTGCCACTTGGACTGTAGAACCGCGCAAATGATCTCTTGCAGTGGATTAATGACGGTTGAACCGCATGATCCATAGGGATTGAATTAAATGAATAATTAATTTAATCCTTGTGCAGGACCTGCCCTGGAAAACAGGAACCAACTCACGTTCCGCCACCAGGCTCCACATGTGACGCCATCCTGCTGCCAAGGTACCCCACAGCGCCTTTGTATGTTGGCAACACTGGCATGCAAGTGTCCACTGATCAGGTGTGAACATAGATGCAGCGGGGAAGCGTCTTTGCACACATGGTTGTCCAATGCATCAGTTTTCAGCAGCCCCTGTAGAGTAAAAGTGACGTCAGCCTGCGGTGATGCTGGTGGTGTACCTGCTTTGCTCTATAAGATGAAATCTGTGTTATTGAGGGTCTACTAGGTGGACTGCAATATGAACAGAACTGACAGTGACAGTATTGCTCTGCACCCATCAGGTGCCAGTCATCCACATAGGCTGCAATTGTTGGTAGGATCATGTGAAGGAATGAACCAGCCTCCAAGGCCAGCTCTCTCTCACTTTCTCTCTCCCTCCACGCCCTGATGCTTGAAACAAGGAGCATAATTATGCAATATGTTTCTACATAGGCTGCATTTTATTGTATTGGTGGTAACCCATCTCTACCCTGACAGCGGTTTCTGCTCCCTTGCTGCACCAGATGCTGCACCAGATGCTGCACCAGATGCAGAACCAAATGCAGAACCGGATGCAGAACCAATCTGCGCCAATCAGGCCAGGGCTCGCACGGAGGCCAGGCCGCAGGCAAGGGAGCAGTTAGGGCAGAATTATTTGCAAGCTTTGGCGCAGGCATGGGCCCAAGCAACGGTGCAGGCTTGGGCGCAGGCAAGGGCGCAGGCTAGGGCGCAGTGGGAGCAGGCGAGGGCCCTGGCAAGGCAGCGTCTGGAGCAGGCGCAGGCGCAGGCTAGGGAGCACCTTGAACAGCTGGAGCAGGCAAGGAGTCAGGCCATGGCGCGGGTGCAAGAGCTGAATCGGGCTGTGCACCAGGTGGGCAAAGAAATGGACTCAATTTATCACAAATAGACAGGACATTGTCCTCCAGGGATGGTGGAAAAAATTCTTTACTTGTAGGTAGTAGATCGATGGACAGGAGGGAAATGTCTTTTCCTTTGAGATGGCGTTTTGAACTTTTTCCTTGATAATCATGCTTGCAGCGCATGTCCTGTTCTTGTCATGGCAGGTTGAGTAGGTAATTTAAATGTAAAATATAGAGTACATTTATATCTATATGTTTTTAGGGGTATATCCTAAATTATTTGTTGTCAATTTGGACCAGGCTACGACGCACGTTCAGGCGCTTGACCAGGGACTGGGCCACGCCATGGCCCCACTACAGCAGCCGGAGCCCATGCCCATGCACATGGATGCGGAGGGTGCCGGGGTTGAGGAGAGGAGGCAGCAGCTGCGCAGCGATCTGGCGTTGGCACAGCTGGTGAGCCGCCGCAGGGCACAGGGTGTAGCTGAGCAGGAGCTCGATCAGCTGCGCGCTGGCTACTCCTGGGTGAAGAGCCGGGCGGGGAGGTAGAGTACGGACAGTTGGCGGCAATACTAGATCTGGAGAGGAGCGTTCAGGTGGCCCCCGGGGAGGAGGAGTCAGGGCTTGGGGCAATTCTAGCTCTGGGAAGGAGCACAGGTGGAGGGGATTGCTTAGAGTGTCCATAGGCACAGGCCGGGGGTGCAGGCTGTGGCACAGCGCAGCACAGGAGCGGCCCTTTGCAGGATGTTGCATTTCTATACACAAAAGCTTCAGGGATTTAATCATATTAGAACAAAACATAACATGTATCAGACAGAGAGTCTCAAGCTAGTGTGGTACATGAAGCAGCATGTCGGTGCACTGCGTAGCGCTGCAGACTGATTCCTTCAAGGCCAGAATGTGTGCTGTATGGATTGGATCCATAGTTTGCGCATGTAGTTGAAAGACTTGTGATAAATGTTAGAATTAGGTGAAGTACCCGTGATGTCTCTTGTCTGCAAGGCTTATGAAATGTGCACTCCCGAGTTAACTCCATCTTACGATAATGCGGACCATAATATGGGGCTGAGCGCTCCCAACCAGGCGCATGACTTCCCCTTACAGGTTCTTTGGTATCCGGTTGCCGGTGTCACACTAACGTAGCATACTTACCATAAGGGTACGGACTCCTGTGAGTATGATGAAATTTCTAGGTGTTGTTCCCTTGCCACACTGTGATTGTATAAAGTTGCGGTGTGCGCCAGTGGCACAGATCATGTCGTTGAGCGCATGCACCCAAGTATGTGCTGCGTGTGCGCATCATGGAGGCTGCGGGTGTCATCAGGGCCTGCAGGTGGTACAATGCCCTGGGTACACATGTCTTCACGCATTGATCATTCTCTACGTGTCTCTTCCAAGGGGATAAATCATGCTTCTGAACCTAGGTCCCAGCTGGCAGGGGCTGGTGGATATACACCGTCATTGCCAAGCAAACTGTCACTGTGCTGTGGCGATTGTTATAGGCATCTGCCAGAGCGGCTGATTGGCAACCCAGGTGGCATCTGCTGTAGACGTTGGCAACTTTCCAAGGACCAAGGGATGGACCTTCCTAGGGTGTCCTCAGGAGTCACTCCCCTTCCCTTCATTTGCAGTTTCTTGCAGAGTCGATCAAAACCAGAGGTGGGCGGACTAGGAAGGCTTTCCCACGATACATGAGCAACGACTGGAGCAGGCATAAGTTAAACTGTCACTGACGGTCCTCGACGTTCTGTTTACTGCGATAGTCACTTCAGGTGAGAGTATTGCTGTCGGGTGCAAGTTGGGTGACTGGACCCGGTCATGCTGAGCAGCCTTTAAGACCAGCTTAGAAGGTGGGCCCACCTTCACTGATGTTCAGAACATCCAACCTTAGTAGCAAACGTATGCTTTGCGGATCAGCTTGGCTGTTGGCGGTCTAGACTGCTGCTTTTGACACCCACATGGGATAGTGGTGCTTGCAAGGTGCGAACGAAACCCTAAACGAACCCTTAACCCTTAACCCTAAACCCTAAACCCTAAACTGGTAGCGTACCACCTATCTTGCCTTGCATTGTTGAACATAGAACCCTTGATCTAAACCCTCAGGTGGCCCCAAGTACATCATGGGCAACTGTCCGCTGCCTGACCTTTATTCAACAGCATGCAAAGGCTATCACGTTTTAAATAAAACCACGAAGAAAGCCACCAAACTGTTGAGACCAGCACTCAGTCTACCTGCTTTGAGCTGCTTTGCAACTATGGTGGCATCCTTATGGCGATAGGTTTCAAATTTCTATCTTCGCTGCTCTTGCACCTGTCGTCAGCATATATCACATTTCTGCTTCGTCCATCGGTACCGCCTCTTGCTTCCGCTCCAATGGGGTGCGTGCACATCTGGTGACGACGGCAGCAGGAACGATAATGTTGACAGTGTTGCACGGAAATGCAGGAGGTTTGACCTGCAGGTAAGTTTCTGGAGGCACATGCACGTACATTTGCGTCTTCAAAGTTCGCTCAGTGCCAGTTGGCCGGGGTTGGTGCACATGCCCATGACCATCGGATGCATGCATGCATATGGCACTTCACTCAAATGGGCGATGACATTGACTGCCCTATCTACGAAGATGAGAACAAAACCTCTAGTGCATTTTCTCATCCTCGTCAAAATGCCAATTGCTTTAAGCTGTAGTAGACTGAGGCGAGCAGATTGAGGCGGGCAGACAGTGGCCCTGCTATCAGTATCTGTAAGTAGGTTCACAAGATTTGCCTGGCATATCGCAGGGCTTTCCAAGGCACAAGGCGTCACTTAAAAAATCACCAGCCATGGAGCGAATGCCCCGCATGGCGCAGAGCAGCGCCCGCCAGCCCATCACCAAGTCGCATAGCGCCTACCCTGCCCTACCCACAACACACATTTTCCACCTTGCATTGGCGCGCCACCACCAGCAGCAGCAGCAGCAGCAGCAGCGCCAGCGAAAAACCCTCCTCCAATGGAGATACACAAAACCCCACTGGTGTCGTGCAAACCCTCACCCGCAAGCAGCAGGCAGCGGTGTACGCCCGCCCACTGGCCGGCACCTGCCCCTCCTGCGGCCAAAGGTGCTTCAGGCTGGAGGTGCTCAAGCGACACATAGGGGTCTGCTGCCCCGACCTGTCAGACCCGCAGGTAGGGACATGCCCGCAAGGCAAGCTGACCACTTACGAGAAGGATGCCAGCCAACTAGAGTTACAAGTACAAGGGCCCGTGCATTCCTAGCATGGAATATGCAGAAATCATTGCGCCAAAGAACGCCATACTTATTGAGACTCATCCTTCATGCTCTGTCAGACATGTGTTCCTGCCATGGACCCCGAAGTTATATTTGAATTTCAGTGAACCTTGTCATTGTTTTTTATTATTACTTACTTTTATCGTACATATGACTGCTTTCAACCTCTGGCAGGAGCTGGAAGCTGCATTTGCGGGTGACCCTCATGAAGCGGAGGCGATGCTGGAGGGGATGGCACAGCGGGAGGCGCAGCTGCAGTACCGAGCGGTAGGGGCGGGCATCTGCTTGTTGCCTGTTCATGGGCCATTGCAACTGGCAGCATGCAAGGAACATCGCGGTGGGAATCGGTATGGGAGTTTTGGGCGGGGTCATGGTTTTCCAGTTGCAAGGGCACTGACTTGACGTCAGTGATGGCTGGAAGGTGGAGTGACTGCTGGAAGCCGTGCACACAGAGGGCAGTACAGTCGGGCAGGCTAGTGCGCGAGAAGATGCTGGTCCTTGTTCCTTTACATACACGCAGTAGCTCAGTCCAAATGCATGCCAACGCCGCAGTGCCTTTCCTGAGCTACGCAAAAAACCCTAAGACCCTTATCCCGGACCCCTGCAGCTGCGCATTGCTTTTGGCGGGGTGGATGAGCAGGGCACCAAGATGGTGCGGGGCGTGCAGGACATTGCGCAAGCCCTGCAGCTGCCCATGAACAGGTGAGCAAGGCGGCTCGTGGAATAGGGCTGAGTTGGTGCTTTGTCATGGGGTTGCAAAGGCATGGGGTCACAACTCTGGCAATGGTAGGTTATAAATTGTTGGGGTCCAAATCCTGGTAATGAAGGTTTGACAAAGCAACGGGTGCAAATTGCAACAGGGCATGGTGTACCAATTTTCATTTCTTTCTTTCAGATATAGGATGTTTTACGCCAAAAGTATTGCTTTAGAATAAATTACAATATCTTGATCACATACAATTACACCCGTTTAATATACCAATATGTATGACTGTATTCTATGCACCTGTTTTATCCAACTTTTTGCGACCAAATATCATACTTGGAAATTGATATGTATGTATTTGTGCCCGCCTTTCTTTCCAGGGCCCAGCGCCTTTTCCGGTTCTCCAAGAAAGCCATCCCACTGGCGGTGGACACAGACCCAGTGGATGTGATCTATGAGGATGAGCACATAGTGGTGGTCAACAAGCCGCCAGGAGTCAGCACCGCGCCGCGGCACAGATACATAGTATGTGGCTGAGTGTTGCCTTTCCCCGGCATGCAATCGCCTCATGATGAAATTCATGGAGACTTCTTGTGTGCTCCCATCTGCAAATGTACATTTTTGTGGGTTGCATTTCCCCTACTACAACACCCCTCCTCGTCCCTTGGCAGGACTGCAGCATGACAATTCACGGCATCCACTGCCGTCGCAGCATAGTACATGAATGCTTGTAACTCAAGCACACATCTGTCAATGATAGACAAGGTTTCTTGCCCCGCATTGCCACAGCCATGGCTCAAGGGGGACCCATTGGTGGAGGGTGGAACCCTTGTGCTGTTAAAAATCCCCACAAATTTGAATGTTGAAAGTGGCTGATTTGAAATCAGGTTTTATTTGCATAAACCCATTATTTTAACCTGCACAGGGTGGCAGCATGGTGAACCGCCTCATCCACTACCTTGGTGTTCCTCCGCTGGTGGCGCACAGGCTGGACCACGACACCAGTGGGGTGCTGCTGTTTGGGAAGTACACCAGTGCAGTAGCACACCTGCACAAACAGTTCAGGTGGGGCAGGGCAGGGTGTCAGGTTTGCACTGCATTGGTCATTGGAGGGGGGGTGCCAAGTATGTTCAGGTCAGGTGATGCGTGTGGTGTTTAATATATGGGTATGAGTCGTGCATGTTCAAAAGGATATCAAAATATACATGTATCTGAAAGTGGTTTTCATATTCCAAACCCAACAAATCGTTGAAATTGTGGTTCTGCTCTCCCCACTTGCAGGGAGCAGCGAGTGCAGAAGGAATACCTGGCGCTGGTGTGTGGTGTGCCTGGGGAAGACACCTTTGCGGTGGATGCCCCCCTGGCACCCCACCCAAACCACACGTGAGTCCCACAATGTGGCACCACAATCCTCTGTGCCCGAGTACTTGTCAGTGCTCACCACCATGTTCGTTTGGTTTTCTGCCCCTCTCTGTCTGGCGGCCTTGTCAAGGTCCATTCATGCATGCAAGCATGCTTGTGTTCCGAAACGCAATCAGCCAATGGCGTCTGGGGATGCCTTGTTACATAAGTGCGTTTTTGTATCCTGTGTGGTGTTGCTCAAGAGCCTATATTGTATGGCGCAGGATTGGGCAGATGGTGGCGCCAGGTGGCAAGCCGGCAGCCACCCACTTCCGCCTCGGGGCTGCCAACCCCCACGCCGACATCAGCGAGGGACAGCAGGCTAGCATGATGGCATGCACCACAGGCACCCACCGCCCGCACACAAAGTACGCACCTGTGCAGCTGTTGTTTTGTGAGGAGAGAATACAGGATTGTCAAGAATAATAAAGCCTTGATTTGAATTTGCCAAATGGGCTTGATTTGTCAACATGCAGGCGAAGTCTCTAGAACACCGTCACTGATTGTGAGATTGAAGGCCAATGATGTCGTACGGCATTCAAATAAATGCTCGGCAGGCGTGTTCCGCTGCAGTCCCCCTGTCCCTACCATGACTTGCGTGGATGTGCAGGGGTGCGGCCCTGCTGCTGTGCCGGCCAGGCAGCGGGCGGCGGCACCAGATCCGGGTGCACGCGGCGCATGCGGGCTGGCCCATAGTGGGCGACGATGTGTATGGGCTGCAGGTGGGCACAGTGGGAATGGGGTGCAGTAGGAATGGAGTGCAGTGGGTCTTGATGGGTTTTGAATTAAAATATGCAGACCATTTTGTGAATATATGTGTACTTCATTCTTTACTACTATATTCCTCGTCTGGTGTTGGAGATGGAATGTCTGTTGTGGCGGTGGCCTGTCTGGTCCTCTTGAGCTGGACCTCAATGGTGGTGGTGGCAGGGCATGGCGGGCAGCCCGGCTGCCGCCGCAACGGCACCTAATTCAATGCATGCTGCAGCGGGTTGCCCATCACTGGCAGTCACAATGAATGGTGATTCCAGATTGGTATGGACTGGGAGGTCCAATTAGAGGTTATCGACTGACGACGTGGTTGTGGCACAGCTGCAACTGCCGCAGCGTGGACACATGTGGCATTGGATGGCATCGTGATGTACAGCTGCGTTGGAAGCGCCATTACCTTTATGGTGGCGCGGTTGACCTCCATCTTTCTGCGCCCACAGGGTCCTTGGATTGGCCGCCAGGCGCTGCATGCCGCCGCTCTCACATTCACGCACCCGGCTACCGGACAGCAGCTGCGCATCAAAGGTGAGGGCTGCACTAATTAAACCCTAAGCCCTAAATCCTATACAACAGCTGCGCCTCAATGGTGAGCATTGTATTACTCAGAGTATGACAAATGCAGTGCACGGGCTTGACTGTTTTAGGGTTTAGGGTTTAAATGCTAGACCCTAAACCCTAAACAGTGTGCGGGCTTGACTTGTTTAGGGTTTAGGGTTTAAACGCTAAACCCTAAACAGTGTACGGGCTTGGCTCGAGACATGCAGCATGCTGCAGCAGCAAGTGCATGCAGTGAAGGCGTACTGGTGAGGGATGCAAATGCACAGCAATGTTGGCTCACACAGGTGTATCTTCCTGCATGCACCCTTGCCCGCACATCTCCCTGCAGCGCCTGTGACGCTTTTGTTTTGTTTGCCTGCAGCACCCCTCCCAGCCGACATCCAGGGAGCAATGCGTGCGCTAGGAGTGGAGGTGCCGGAGGAGTGGAGCGCCGAGACTGACCACCAATAGGGTATGGCTGGCGTGTGGTGTGCAGTCGTGTGTGGTAGCGTTTAGTTTCTTTGTTTCCTATTAGGTGATCCTATTACACAATATTGCAATGCGCCTTGGCGCCAAGGAGCTGCGGCGCGCAACGAGCTCCCTTTTTCATCATTGACAACCACTCACTGGGTTCTTCATTGGGAATTACTACCTACTCATCTACTGTTCCAAAGTTTCATTATTCTTCCTGGAAAAAAGACAGTACTATCTACCATGTGCTGTTGATAGGTTCCGCGGTTCCGAGCCTCTCAGGTCAACTTTTCTGGCAACAGGCATGTACATCAAGTTTGCAATATGGGATTTGAATACTTACTACTTTTCCTTGTTTGTTTGACTACTACTATGCCTACCGCTGGATCACAAGCATGTGTGACCCACTGCCCAGCTCACGCATCCCCAGGTACACAAATGATGGTCCCCGCAGCCCGCAGCCGCTGCAGCACATCCCCGTTTTGCTGCATGTCCACTACCCCTTGTTCCACCTCCAGCTCCCTCAGGCGCTGCAACCCCGCCAAGGTGAGTGGTAGTGGGGAGGAGAGGGGGTTGCCAGACAGGCGCAGCACCTGGGGCAAGGGAGGGTAGGCTTTTCAGCATCTATTTTCGAAAGAAGAACACTCTCTTATTTTGCAACGGCAATGGCCTCAACAGTGAGATGAACGATGCCGGTTTGCATGGCTGTGACGATCACAGTAGTATTTACTTGTGGGTAGGCACTGTCCGCTGTAAAGACCGTGCGCCAGCAACTTGGGCGACCTGGGTTTAGGGTTTAGGCGACACACATAACCTTAAGGAACCCCCAGCGAAGGCGTGCATGGCCCAGCCCCACATCACACCTGGAGTTTTGTCAGCTGCCCCACCAGCGGCGTCATGGCCAGCAGCCTGTTGCCCCTCACGTCCAGCTGGCGCAGCGCTGCCAGGTGGAAAACGGAGTCAGGAAGCGTGGGGAGGCCATTTCCCTGCAGGGATAGGAATAGGGGTGTCTTTACATGGGTGCTGGCGCCAGAGGCATTTCTTGGGTTAAAGCATTAAGCTAATTCAAGCCATAGACAGGTGACTGTATGATCGTATAATCGTATGATGACTGACAGACCCCCTTGTTTAAATTAAAGGCAAATCAGGCGAGGACACTGCTCCTCCCCCTGGGAGCCACAGTGAGCACCTGTGTCGGTATGAATCGAGGAGACTCAGATTCAAAACCAGTGGCATGCACAAAAGGGGGTACATAGTATATCCCCACCTGCAGCGACAGCGTGTGGATGTGCGGCAGGCGGTCGAGGAGGCGGGCCAGGCGGCACAGGCATGCCTCGCCCACCTTGTCGCACAGCAGGTTCACACACAGGAGGTCGGGGGAACGTTTCAGGCGCAGCTCCTGCAAGCGGGGCAGGCGTGGTGCGGGTGGGGCTACTAGGGTTTTGGATAGGGTTGTGAGGGGGCAACCAGTTGATGACAACCAACGTTCTCAAAGACTGTGAGGAACAACCGCCATCCATGGTCTGTAGAAGAATTTAAATCTCCCAACCAGGCACATGTGTCACACTGCAGAGATATGCATGCATTGGCATGCATGCATCGAGTCCAAAATGCATGCATAGGCAACCACGGCATGAACTCAACCCAACACACAAGTTGCACACATAACGGGTGGCCTAGGTTATGTAAGTGACCTACCTTGACGTGCTCTGCGTTGGAGGCAGCCTCGCTAAGCGAGGTGAAACATCCTGTGTTGCCCTCGTCCACTGCTGGTGAGGCTCCCGTGGTGCTGCCGAACCCACGCCCTCCCACAGCCGGCAGAGAAGGGAGGACGCACTTGACTAGCTGAACTAGATGGCGTGGTGAAGCAGGGGCGTTTTTGAGGCAAGCAGCTGCTGCAGCGACCATGTGTTGGTGGGCGTATTGCAGGCAGGGGGTCCCCGCCAGTAGGTTGGGAAGAGAACCTACGACTCTGTCACGACACCTTCTGTACGTGCAAAGCTGCGGCACAGGCTGCCCTGCCCTCTTGCTTGTTGTTTGCTGTGGGCAGCACGCTCGGTGTCAAGTGCTCACCAACAGCCAAACACCAATATCGTGGTTGAAAAGTATGGTCAACACGTTGTAGGCAATAACCAGGCACTCATCCAGCGGATCCTGCGCCATGTGGCACTGGGCAACAGGTACGAAGCTGTAGGTCGACCATGACGAGACGCAAAGACGTATGGCAAAGCCTTTGGCAAAGGCAACAAGAAGAAGGAGGAGACCAACCTGTTGGTTTTGGCTTTTTGTAGTGGGCGCAGTGTCTTTCTCACTATCCCAAAACAAGGCACGGTGGGTCCCCTCAACCTCTGGCAGTTCACATGGTACCTTCAGATATTTATTAGAAAGAAAGAAAGAAAGAAAGGAAACGCCCACAGGGTACAGCCAGGCACAACACACACAACAGGGCGTGTTCCACCTCGCCAGACACCAAAAAGCGTGGATCACAAGGCATAGCCTGAAGCATAGCCTCGTCAAATTTAGTCAGAATATGCGTCCCGGGGTGGAAAAAAGTAGAGGATTGATCAAGTCTGCGACGCGTGCGGCTAGGAATTGGTGGGGGCTGAGTGTGGGTAGAAAAGGTGGCAATAGTGGGCAAGGTAGTTGGGGGATTGGGAGAGGGGTGTGGCAATACATGAGGGCTGGGAAGGAAGAAGTGGGGGCATTTGGCTGGGATTAATCGCTGGAGGCTGGAGTGGGCTGGTGGCGTTAGGAGGGTGTAGCGAAGGTGTGTTGGATGAGGAGGTGGCCAGGAGGTAACGGCGTGTTTGGTAAGCAGCAAAGGAGCGTCGGGCGGCAACAAGTTGAAGGCGCGTGATTAGGGAAAGGGCCTGGTGCAGGGGGATTTGGAGGGCAGTCAAGGATTCCAATGTGCTGGTAGGGGTGATGCCAGTGGCACCAACCACGATAGCGTGAGTGTGAACAGTCCAACCAGTGGCACGGAGGTGGTTGGACAAATGCTCATGTTGTTTCAGGGCATCAGTGAAGCGAACATGGATGATCAGGTCATCTTTTTCAGCGCCAGCAGCACGTTTCGCCGCTGCATCGGCAATGGTATTGCCCCAAATACCAACATGGGCGCGAACTTTGCCTATGGTACAAGGGTGGGTACGCAGGAGGAGGGAGGTTGCAATGATGTGGAGGAGTTTACCGTGTTTATGCGTCCAAAGGCGTGCTGGGGCATGCAAGGCCATCCTGATCAGTTGCAGAGATGTTAAACTATCAGTTAAGATGTGTACTGGTGTGTCTTGCAAGTGTTGCAAGGTGAAGGCTATGGCTGCGAGTTCGGCACGCAAGTGTGTGTTGATGCGGCTATCATGGCCATTCAAGGTAAGACAGTGCACAGTACCTTGAGTGGGGAGGAACACTCCAGCGCCAATGGCAGTTTCAAGTTTGCTGCCATCTGTGTAGATGAACTGGGTGCGATCATGCCGGAGGGGGCGTGGGAGTAAGTAGTAGGCGGGGAGGGGGCAAAGGGCTCCCTGCCGAGCTGCGCTGTCTCTCTGTTATTACAAATAACAGGAAGGCTGATCATTTATCCACTGCAACGGTGTTGAGGTAATGTGATTGCAGCAAGTCTAGTTTTTGAGGCTTAGCCAACAATAATTATTACTGGCAGTGCACAGCAATCAACCCGTGTGGATCCTGCCATGCGTAAAATAAAAAGCATGTGCCTGTGAAGGCAACGAAACGGCCACCTATGTGCAGATGTGCAACAATCCAATCCTTTAGACAACATTGAAATTCTTCAATTTTTCTGTCAGAACAAACCTGAACCTGAAAAGCAACTGTACTGGTTGACGCCTTCTGAAATCGACGTTGTAGGTTTATTTGTGCAAAACGCACCAATGAAGAGCCAATCGGACATAAATGTAATATCGATATTATTGCACTTACGGGGTTAGGTGGACATGCCCATTGCCAGGCAGGTGATATCGTGAGTATTTGAGCGTGGGGCTCACAATGATGCAAATCAGCCAGTCAGTCGCTGTTCTGACGATGGTTGAGAGACAAACTGGTTCTTGGAAATATCAATTATGTTACAGTAGGGGGCAAAGTAGTAACTCCAGTTAATCGCTTCATCGTGTACAACTGAGTACAAAGGTCTATAATATGGCTTGTGCAACAAGTGACAACTAGGGGAACATGCAGGAAAGGGGGTCGTATCGCAGCGATACCATCCAAAATCTGGAACACACTGGCTATCAAACGTTTCCCCCTTTCACATAGCATTTCATTTTCCCACCAAAGTTGGCAAAAAAATGAAATGTTCATATCTTTTGGCACACAGCGTGTCACTATGCGTTGTTCCATTATGGCAGCAAAATCATGGCAAATTACCCAGGTCCAGCTGCCAACTCATCTCTGAGTCAAAGTCTCTGCTGGTGGGATTGTGCACTGAGTCGCCTCCCCCATTCCATACAACCCTCACAAACCCTGGTCACAGCTCTCACACAACAACACCGTGACGTGACATGCCACACCTCCTCAGGTCAGCAGGCTGCACATGGGCATCATACACACTCACCAACACACATTGCCATCATCACCAGCCCTGCCAGTACCAAGTGTATTCCACTCCCCCGCCCCCAACAGCAACAACCAACGCTGCATACCCATCCAAAGCTCCACATGCTCCGCATCCACCCAGACCTCGCTGCAAACCCACCGGCTGCACACCAGCGCACCACCACCACCACCAACACCGCACACACTGACCCAGCTGCTGGCCCGCCTCATGGGCCTCATGCACAGCCACATGGGCACAGCTGCCGGCGGCCAGTAGCAGGGCTCTAGGGCGCGCAAGGTGCAGTGGTGGCTGGGGCCCCGCATGAACCCACACTGGCTGTGTGGAGAGATGGCTGCACACCGCTCATCAGGCCAGCAGGCCAGCTGTGCATTGCATTGCTGCAGCTCCCGCCACCGCCTCCATCCCCGCACCGCCTGCTGCAGCACCCTAGCTGCCGCCAGAGGGCCTTGCCCCCGCGCTCAGGCTGGCCAAGTGGTCATCGCAGATGGCTGCAAACTGCTCAGCAAGCTCCAGGCTGGCGTCCAGCCCCTGGGGCGGTGGCCACCGATAATGGCCAGCACGTGTGCCCTCTGTCCAAAACAGCGCAGCAAGCCGCCTGATCAGATCCCTGCAGTCTGGGTGGCACCGTAGCAGCTGCTGCTCAAAGCGCCACGTCATCGCACCCATCTTCATGGGTGGGATTTGGCTCCCGCTGTAATTCCTCCAGAGCAGCCTGCCCAGCGAGGCAATGCCCATGAGGGTGTACAGCGCTGCCTCCAAGTCCCCATGAAGCGATGGCCCCTTGTCAGCAAGCATCCCACAGTACCTGTGTGTGATTTCCCTGGCTGTACCGCCGCCAATGCCGCAGGACGTGTGAAAGTCGATCAGGCACAGCTCTCCATCGTAGACCAGCACATTGCCCGGGGAGATGTCGCAATGGAGAACGCCTGCCCTGTGCGCCATGGCGTGCAATGTGCGTGCCAAGTCTCCAAAAACGGCAGTGACGGTGGCGGGACCATGCTTCCTGATGCAGATGCGCTCCGCAAAGGGCTCAAGCACCAGGAACTTGCGTCCCCTGTGGGTCCCCCTATCCACCAGCTGCACCACATTCTCCACGCGCTCTTCATCAAGGAGCCTGATCACATTAGCCTGCACGTGGAGGAGGCAGCACAATGAGCACGCAATGTGCAGCATGGGTAGCGCCAGCATCTGCCATGTGGCCAGTGATAGACAGGCGCCTTGTTCATTTGCCGACCGACGCCCATTTGCAAAAAAGAGGGCACTGTGGCTGTGGGGGCAACACATCACAGCAACATCCCCGCCCAAAGGTGAAGGGAGCCCGGTCATCAACATGGGCTGATGAGCTGCAACCCTTACACCCTAAACCTAATCCCTGACGCGCACGTTGGGGAGCCACGTCTCCAGTACCATCCACCATGTAAGATCAACAGCGGCAAAGACCACAAAGGGCTAAGGTGCTGTAAACCACCAATGTAGCACAACAGGGTTTGTTCTGGGGTCACTTAGACAACTGCAGCTGTGTGGCAATGTGCCAACCCTTCTCAAACCCCAACCCTACCTCATGACCTGCATCACAATCACGCAAGAACTTGACCACCACCTTCCTTGGCTGCCACTTGAACGCTGGATCAATGCTCCGCATGATGGCTGCAAACGCAGCGCGCTCTGGGAGGTCACGGACGCTGAAATCATATGAGCCCCGCGGCGACAGCAGCTCAAGATTGGTATACCTGCACAAGGGGGTGAGCGAGCGTGGGATGCCAAAGCACTGCCAGCTGGGAGAGTACGCACGCACCAGCTGCTTGGAAATCGCTTTGTCACCTTTTTTGTTCCATACTAAGCTGGCACGTCACGGCAAAAGGGTTGCACTGATCGATCATTCACCTTTGACGCTTTACGGCAAAGGAGAAATTGCACAGTCAGCCTGAGAAGAAAGTGTGCAGCCAGCCTGTGTGGGGCACAGTACATTATGGACGTCACAGGAGGCGTTATGGGCTTTAACATCAGGGAATTGTGTGCTGGGCCTATCACTGCCCCGTGCATGAGGCATTGTTAAGTACAGCCACGGGTGATCGGACAAGCAATAGCCAGGTATCAGCCAGCACGTGTGCCACCCAAGAAGTGTTTGCTCACATACCGATACACCGAGCACGTGAAGTCCGCGAGTGAGGATGCTTGGGTCTTCCTTGCTGGCGTGCTGAGCCAGGCCAAGGCCTTGTCCTGGTCAACATGCTGGACGTGTTCCTGGAGGGCACAGATAATTGTCAAAGGAAACAGATCGCAATTGCCCTTGCTCACCCTGTTAGAAAAGTTGCTGCCATGCGCTGCACTAGTTAGTTAGTTAGTTACATGCATTCCAGCAAAATAGCCAGATTAGCAGTCAGTCTTGCACATGCGGCGCCACGC